>CM027396.1:22091194-22104559 GCA_015711505.1 Sylvilagus bachmani
TTTATCCTCGCTGGGCTGCGGGAGGCCCAGGGCAGGTCTTGCCTGCTCACTGCCGCTTTTCTCGCCTGTTTCAGGAGTGCTCCGCGGAGGCCCGGGAGCTGTTTGGGCAGTCCTGTCTCAGCGCTGTTTTTGGCGGGGACGTCAGTCCTCTGTTTGATCAGCTCTGCTCGGCTGGGTCGGCACAGCAGGTCCCGGACTGGTTTCCCTTGCTGTGCGTGCAGTCGCCCCTGGCCAATTCGCCCTTCCTCGGCTACTTCTATCATGGCTCTGTGTAAGTGCCCAGGGTAGCACTCTGCAGCCCCACCAGCCGCTCGTCCCTCGGGCCATGTTTTTCTCAGTGCCTCTCCAGGGGGTCCTTGCTTCTAGATTTCCGTTAGCAGCTCAATTTGTGTGAAGTATTTGAGGGAACTGGGCCTCACTGAAAGTGAGTGGACTGACAACACACACAGCTGGTCCGTGACTCTCTAGGGTAGGGGCTCACGGGGTCTGTAACCTTCTGTGCTGTTGAGATGTTAAAGCTCCTGGGATTTCCATATTTGCAAACATAAAGAGCTCAGAGGAGAGCCGTGTTTCAGCAGATGGCTGCTGCAAGTGTCCGTGAAAGTCCGTCTTACTGATTCGCAGCTCCCAGAGACACCACGCGGTCTCGCAAGTGCATCTGCACGCTGAGCCAAGAGACTCTTCGCACTTTGGTTACAAACAAGGAGATCCCATCGTGACTCTGGATAAGGCATACCTTACTGTTCCACAGGTAATGGTGACCATTGTCTTTGTTTATCTGAAAGAGCCACAGAGAGAGGGAGAGAGATTCTAGAGAGAGGGAGAGAGGGAGAGATGGATCTTCTGTATGCAGGTTCATGCCCCTGATGCTCACAACAGCCGGGGCTGGGCAAAGCCAGGAGCCCCAACCAGACCTCCTGTCTGGGTGGCAGGGACTGAAATTCTTGAGCCATCAGCTGCTGCCTTCCCAGCGTGTGCGTTTTGATCCAGGAAACTGAATCAGAATCAGAGGCAGGGCTGGATCCCGGGCACTGTGATACGTGTGCGTGTCCCCAGTGGCAGCTTCATGTCTAGTCCTCTTTGTTTTGATTAGGTGATATTTGTTGTGACTCCTCAGTCCGTGGCTTTCATGCCTTGATTAGCAAATTCATTGAGTATCCTACTCACATGGTCAGTTGGCCAGTGATCCAGGCAATAGGTTTCAGCAGTAGGAGCAGGCAGCGGAAAGGACAGTGCTAAGACTCCCTGACCTGTTGTGGCTGGCAGAGGCCATAGCTGTGGGTTTGTCCCCTACCCCCAGATGTCTCTGGCTGGCAGTGAGGCTGTAGCTGTGGGTTTGTCCCCTCCCCCAGGTGTCCCTGGCCGGGCAGTGTATGCAGAATGCCCCAGTGGCATTCCTGCAGAATTTTGATGTCAGATGCACCACCCATCTGGAAGCATACCAAGAGCGAGATGGGATCATCAACATGAAGATAAGGAATGGGACCGTAGGAGGTATGTTCCGGCAGTTTGGAAACGGTAGGTGGAGTAGGATGCTGTGAGCACATCGGTCACTTCTTCCGGGCTGACTGAAGAAGGTGTTCTTGGGAAAAGCTCCACACCGTGGAGGGTGTCATGTGTATCAGTGCTTTTTTGAAGTTTGAAGTAAGGTTCACATGACGTCAGAGTGTACAACTCTGGCTGCATTCACAGTGTTGTGCAGCCGTCACCTCTGTTCAGCCCCAGAGCAGTTCCTCGCCCAGAAGGAAACTGTGGCCTGAACAGCTGCCCTCATTCTCCCCTGCGCTCAGACCCGTCCCTGGATTTGCCTGTTCTGGACATCTCACACCAACAGAGGCGCCCTCTATGTGGCCTTTGTGTCTTTGGCTTAGCGTCATGGTTTTGTGGTTCCTCGGTGTGGTAGCATGGATCAATGTTTCATTCCACCGAAGGTGGAGTCAGAGTGGGTGCATGGCCAGCCACGTGGTGTCTGTTTGTCAGCTGGTGGATGTTTGGTGTCTCCACCTTTTGACTGTCACGGACAGTGGCGCTGTGAGCACCGCAGGCAGCTTGTGTGTGGACAGTGTCTTCATTTCCCTTGGCGGGACACACAGGGATGCACCTGCCATGCCAAGTGCTAACATGGTGTCTTGAGGGACCCACAGACTGTTTGCCGCTCCCACTGGTGCTGTGCTCCTGTGGGTTCTCAGGGGAGGGAGGCGTGCCAGGTTAGTGTCTCCAACCTGAGGGTTTTCCTCTTCGCTTATGACTGACGGTGGAGGGGGGTTTCCCAGTTGGCACAAGGAGGAGGCGCAGTGGCCCGTATTTGCCCGGTCAGCTTTCCTTTGGTCACGTAGGCCATGTGTCCCCAGGAAGTTCATGTATGTTTCCTTTTAGGCATAGTTACTCCAAAAGTAACCTACGAGGAAGCAACTGACCTCGGCAAATACATCAGCACTGCAGGTATTTTCATGTTACACTTTCATGTCCCTTCCACAGGGGGGTGTGGGTCCCTTCCTACAAGTACCGTACGTAGTAGAAGACGTTGTAGAGTTGGTTCATGGTAGTCAGAGAGCATCGCAGTAGCACCGTGTGTCCTGTGTGTCCTGCTTGCTGGAGACTCGCTCCCATGACCTTGAGCCGGCTCCTTTGCAGGCCTTGGGCGTTTGTCACATCATTAAGGGATTCTTAAGGACACGATGTTTTTACTTCTTGCTTTCTTAGATTTTTAGCCTTTGTAATTGTTAGGCAGTCACATGGGTTACAGTTGGCTGACATTCCCAGGGCTTTGTTTTCAATGCTGGGTACTATTTACTTTTCAAGGTGTTGGAATTCTCCAGTGTACCCCTTACTTCGTCAAGTGTCAGTAGAGCTGGGGGCACCTCGCTGGCCCCTGCTGGGAGGGGAGGCCTCTGAAATCCCACAGACCTCTCCCTGGGCGCGCTCTGTGCCACATCTCAGCCGGGTGCTAGGAAGGGGACAGATCTCACCGAGGACGCTGCGGTGGACCAGAGAGGCTGGGCACTGCGCTTCCTTGACAGAGGTGCTGCGCTAGCGAGCTGGGGAGGGGCAGGCAGCGGCCGGTGCCCAGGCAGACGTGAGCGCCAGGAGGGCCTCTCGTTTCTGAATGTGTTCTTATCCTTGCAGAAACACTCTTAGGTAATGGGTCCGCCCCCAGAAACGTGACCGTGGAAGAGCATTACGTCTTCAGATGGAACAATAATACAATCAGTGACGTGAACGTTAGAGTCGTGAGGGCAGCAGTCAGTGCCTCCTGGAAAGGTAACTCTGGTGGCAGTGCGAGACACTTCTGTTTATTTCTTTCTTCAAGATTCTCGTCATTATGATACAGAGCCATCTCTGGTGTCTTTTTATGATGAATCAAAGAGGCAGCATTTTTTTTTGTGTGTGTCAAAATGAAATTTTAAGGTAAATAAAGTAGGACCATGGGGGAATCTTCCCTTCCGTGTGGAGTAGCGCACACTGTGTTTTGATTTTGTTTTGTTTGTAGGAACCATCACGCAGAGATTTACAGTGCAGTTTTTAAGTTATAACAGTGGCAACGAGAAGGAATATTCTGGAAATCCAGGTGAGACGATGGCCCCTGGTGCGAAGAAATTTTGAGGTCCATGTCCAGTTTGTTCACAATATACATTTTCCATGAACTTAAAATTTTTTAAAAAATTTTTATCCATTAAAGAGCGTGTGTGAGAGAGAATGCAAGCGAGTGTATCCCATCCATTGGAGTGCTCCCCAGATGCCTTACAGCTAGGGCTGGGCTGAGGCTGGAACGGGGGCTGGGAACACAGTCCTTGAGGGTGGCAGCCTCCCATGGTGCCCGTTAGCAGGGAGCTGGAGCCAGGAATTGAACGTGAATTGCAGGCATCTTAACTAAATGCCTGCCCTGAATCACTACATACAATGTCAAACAAAGCCATGCAAAAGAAGAGGTTCTTTAAAAACGACTTTGTTAGCTCCTTCAGCGCTCATCACTGCCTGGTTAAGAAGGTGAAAGTGGGGGAGGGGCGTGGCACCGGTTAAGCCTCAGCTTTGTGAGGCTGGCATCCCACATCAGAGTGCCGGTCTGAGTCCGAGTCCAGGCTGCCCTGGTTGCAATGCAGCTTCCTGCTCACGTGTCTGGGAAGGCAGCAGAAGATGGCCCAAGTGCTTTGGCCCCTGCCACCTCGTCACCCCTGTGGGAGACCAGGATCGAGCTCCTGGCTCCTGGCTTCCACCTGGCTGTTGTGGCCATTGGGTGGTGGTGGTGAACCAGTGGAGATATGAACTCTGTCTCCCTCTGCCATTCTGCCTTTCGAATAAATAAGTAAATAAATACATCTTAAAAAAAGAATTAAAAACAAGAATAGTAAAAGGGGGAATGCGTAGGCCGTCTACCTACCTAGTGGTTGAGATGCAGTTGGAATGCCCCCGTCCCATGTTGGAGGGCCTGGGTCCAGAACACACCTACGACTGCAGCTTCCTGCTACCGCAGACCGTCTTCCACTGCCTTCCCAGGTGAGTTAGCCGGGAGCTGGATTGGTGGCAGAGCAGCTGGTGCTCCAGCCTGCACTCCAGTGTGCAGTGCCACTGCGTGTGGGCGCTTGGGAGGAAAGGTGTTGACTCTCACTTGCTGTGTTGTCTAGGTTACCAGCTGGGCAGGCCTGTCCGGGCTCTGAACACCGACAGGCTGAACAACGTCACGAGTTTATACGTCTGGCAGCCAGGTGATTGGTTAGCCGCCCTGGTAAGCTAGAATTGGGAGCATTGCCGTGTTTGGATCAAGTCACCAGTTCCCTTAGAGCGCAGTAGACTTGGGCAGGGGGTGGTGGCGATTTTCTGTGGTTTTGCAGTTATCTTTGCTTTAAGGAATGTTCCCGTTGTTTGCACCTGGAGTGCTGGTTATTAGAATAAGAGGACTCAGCGGGAGATGGTCCTGAGAGTCCCTTGTCGTCACCTCCTGTAGCCTCGCATGCTGCTGGCTGGGGCATGAGAGTAGCTTTACCCTGAGTGGTGGGAAATCTGCATGGGGGGAAGTAGCCACACCCTCCCGAGGCCCTCGGGGTCATGTTCAGAGGTCCTGGAATGTGGTACAGGGAGGACCAGAGCAACAGTGATGTCAGTTTTCAAAAACTGGGAACTTCCTTTCTGCTCATTCTTTTCTCTGTCAATAGAAACTTTGAAACGAACCTTTTACTCAGCAAAAGCAAAGCGATGATCATTTTTTCCTGTTACAGCTGGAAGGGGTTTGTGTGCGTCGGCAGCTTTGAGACCCATTTTATTTGGAGACGATGCGTCGTCTGGGTGCCTGTTAGAAGTCGGGATCCGTGAGAACTGTACCGCGCTCCGGTGAGTCACCAGTGAGCTGTCCGCGTCCTGAATGGCTGATCAAAGTTAACTCACTGCACCCATGAGGAAGACGACGTGAATACGAGTGAACATTCTGTAAAAGTTGGGCCAGTGTTCGGCCTAGCGGTTAAGGCACTGTTTGGGATGCCGCATGCCATACTGGAGTGCCTGGCTTCAAGTCCCAGCTCTGTCTCCAATTCCAGCTTCCTGCTAATGTGCACCCTGGCAGGAAGAAGGTGATGGCTCAGGGGGGCTCCCTACCACTCTGGTGGGAGACCTGGATGGAGTTCCCAACTCCTGGCTTTGGCTTGGACTAGCCCTGAGTGTTGTGGACATTTGGAGAATGTACCAACGAATAGATCTTTCTCTGTCGGTCTCTCTCTGTTGCTGCCTTTCCAATAAACTAGAAATTTAAAAAATATAAAAATGATAATGAATAAACACGGACTTGTGCTAGAGTTGATCCAACGTCAGTGTGGAGAAAACAGTCCTCATTCCTGGGGCTGAAGCCATTTCAGTCATTAAAAAAAGTCCTTGAATTGTTTCTACTTGCTCTTCCAACCTGTCTCTTCCCATTCTCTCTCTCTCTCTTATTTTTTATTTATATATTTAAAGATTTATTTATTTATTTGACAGAATTACAGAGATAAGGAGAGACAGAGAGAATTTTCCATCTGCTGATTCACTCCCCAAATGGCTACAACAGCCTGGGCTGGGCCCACCAGAAGCCAGGATCCTGGAACCCCATCCGGGTCTCCCACATGGGTGACAGGGCCCACACACTCGGGCCATCCTCTGCTGCTTTCCCAGGCACATCAGCAGGGGGCTGAATTGGAAGTAGAGCACCTGGGACTTGAACCTGCACCCATATGGGATGCTAGTGTTGCAGGCAGTGGCTTAACGTGCTATACCACAATGTGGGGTCCCCTTTCTCTCTCTCGCTCTCGCTCTCTCTCTCTCGCTCTCTCTCTCAGATTTATTTATTTGAAAGGCAGAATTACAGAGAGGCAGAGGCAAAGAGAGAGGTCTTCCATCTGCTGGTTCATTCCCCAAACAGCCGCAATGGCTGGAGCTGTGCCGATCTGAAGCCAGGAGCCAGCAGCTTCTTCTGGGTCTCCTGCAGGTGCAAGGGCCCAAGGACTTGGGCCATCTTCTACTGCTTTCCCAGGCCACAGCAGCGAGCTGGTTTGGAAGTACAGCTACTTGGACGCAAACCAGCACCCACTTGGGACGCTGGCCCTGCAGGTGGAGGCTTTACCAGCTACGCTGCCCCTCCCTTCCCTATTTTAAAATCTTGTTTATGTATCTGAGAAGCAGAGAGACTGACAAACATAGATAATACAAGAACGGAGGGAGGCCCAGTTCCAGTTCTGAGTCTTCACTAAATTTTCTGACTCAGAATCCTAGCTAGACGTATAGGTACCTTTCAAGCACAGCTGGACACTGACTGCGAAGGACTTCTGGGCCGGACCTGCTGACCACCAGTGTGAATTGTCTTGCTCTCTTGTAGGGAGAATGTTGTGGAAAGACTGAGTTCCTTAATACAAGCCACTCACGTGGCAACGAGAGGCAACTCCGACTACAGCGACCTCAGTGATGGCTGGCTCGAGATCATACGTAAGTCAGAGCCGCACACGTGTGTGTCCCTGTGTGCGCTGGTCCTGCATCGTGGTGTTGGAGCCCGATCCCCGAGGCCGCCTCTCTGTGGTCCAGACAGGAAGTGCTTTCCGTCTTTCACCTCTTTTTGTGATGCTGTTTTTGTTTGTTATAACGTTGTTGTTTGTTTTCATTTTATTTGAAAGAGAAATTTTACTTGAGAAACAGAGGAAATAGAGAAAGAGAGAGATCTTCCACCCACTGGTTCACTCCCTAAATGCGTGCAACAGCCAAGGCTGGGCAGGTCGAAGCCAGGAGCCCGAAACTCCATCAGGGGCTGGCTGTGGGTGGCAGGGACCCAGCTCTTGGAGCCGTCACTTGCCGTCCCCAGGGGTGCACCTTAGCAGGAAGCTGGATGGGAAGTGGAGCAGCCGGACCAGACATGAATACAGAGATCCCAAGCAGCCTCTTAACCACGCACCAAATGCCTGCCGAGCCTTTTTTTTTTTTTTAAAGTTAATTGATTTATGTCAAAGAGTTACAGAGAGAGAAAGACAGATAGAGAGGTCTTCCGGCTGCTGGTTCACTCTCCAAATGGCTGCAATGGCTAGGGCTCTGCCAGGTCCAAGGCAGGATCCAGGAGCTTCTTCCTAGGCCTCCTACAAGGGTGTAGGGGCCCAGGGACTTGGGCTATCCTCCAATGCTTTCCTAGGAGCATTAGCAGGGGGCTGGATCAGAAGTAGAACAGCTGGGACTCGAACCAACATCCTTATGGGATGCCAGAACTGCAGGCCGTGTCTTAACCTGGTGTGCCACAGTGCTGGTGTCTTTTTTGGCTTGGAGAACCCACACCGCTGTCCAGCTCTGGGAGGGCGCCCAGGCAGCCCTGTGTTGACCCAGCCCCTACTCAGGGCACGAGGCCCAGAGTTCTGTTGTCCTCTGCAAACGGGCTCTGCCCTTCTAGGCCAGTGAGGCAGGCCACGTAACAACCCCTGGAGGAGGGAGGGAATCGGTCAAGGCATCGGAGAAGGACGAACTGTGGGACTAAGGTGCCATGCAGAGCCCAGCGTGGCCAGGCCTGAGGTCAGAGGTGCTGGCATCTCATCATGGCTTAGCAAAGAGCAGCTGTGAGCCTGTTAAGCAGCAGATGAGAGGTGACGTTGACCTGTGTGTGTCAAAGAGCAGGAACTTAGATGTGCTAAGGAACGTGTCACCGACCTACAGCAAACCTGAGGGTTGCCTCGGAGCCTGCCACTGCCTCCTGTCATCGGTCCCGCTGGCTTTTCCCGCTTGTGCCCAGGCCTCCGGGTGCCTGAAAATGAAACCTTCAACTCGGCGCTCTGCAGCGGTGCTGCTTGTTGGGCCAGCACACTAGGAAGTCACGTTCCTGGTGTTCAGGTGCATGCCGAGCGAAGTGCTGAACGTCTGCATTTTTGCCCGCGATACCTCTCTGTGCATCCCACTCTTCCCGTGGTCACGTGCATTTCTGTGGAAAGGCGGGGGACTGCCGCAGGGAGCGCAAAGCTGAGCCAAGCTATGTTGCATCTTGACGCCTGTTGGGCCTTTGAAAGTTCCAGACTGATTTAGGAAACACTTTGAACACATTGACCTGTGGCCCTGCTGGATTCGAGGGGTCGCATGGCTAGGGAGTGAGAGGTGGCCAGAACCTGGTAGAGGCTGCAGTCTCATTCGGGGGATTCCTGGCGACGATCCCTTCTCAGCCTTTTGCTGTCACAACACCGGAGGAGAAAAGCCTGACTTGACCTGTCTGTAGGTGTGGATGCCCCCGGTGCAGGTGCGGACCCGCCCACTAGCGCCAGCGGCATCTGCCTGGACGTCCCTGCCCAGCTGAGTGTCCGCATCCTCATCGCAGAGGCTGGTGCGGTGCAGGGGCTCATCCAGCAGGAGATACTCGGCGTGGAGACGAGGTATGAGCAGTTCTCGGAGCAGCGGTTAGGGAGTCCAGGGGCGGGCGCAGGGAGAACCGGAGACGCCGACCGAGAGTCCAGTTGGTACTGCCACTGAGTAGCCGGCGTGACCTTTCCCTCCCAGGTTCTCCACGGTGAACTGGCAGTACCAGTGTGGCCTGACCTGTGAGGACAAGGCCGGCCTCCTCCCCCTCGGCGTGGCAGTCCGATTCATTAAGATACCCGCGCAGCCACCCCGCCCTCTGACAAGGTAACCCGGTCGCTGACCCAGCTGGCCGGGGACTATGCGTTCAGAAGTAGAAGGCCTGTGCTTCAGTCGAGTCTCGGGGCTTCCCACCTGTCGTAACCTTTCAAAACGTTTCGCAGATTCCAGATCAACTTTACAGAGTACGACTGTACCAGAAACGAGGTGTGCTGGCCACAACTTCTATATCCGCTCACCCAGTATTACCAAGGTAGGACAAATCGGGTTTCTGGGGTGGTTACTGACTACATTATGTCAGTTAAAAAATTTAAAAAGTCCTGTGTAAATGCCAGGGAACGTAGAGAGGTTGTAAAAAACTTAGTGGTCATGTTGCCTCTTAGCGTCGTCACTCTGCGTGGCTTGGCTCTCCCTGGGTGATCGTAAGGAGCTGAGGACTGACGTCGCTCGGTTGTGCCCGCTGTCTTTCAGGGGAGCCGTACTCTCAGTGCGTGGCCAAGGCCTTGCTGCTGGCCTGGTTCCTCCTGCTGGCCGCCTTCCTCAGTAACCCCTGGACCAGGATATGCCAGGCCTGACTCCACAGAGACCACAGGCCTTTCCCCAAGTGTGTGCCTCTGCAAGCTTTAATAAATGAGACGTTTATTTTGCCGAAAGTGTGTAAGGTGTCCCGTGACTGACGGCCGCACCTGGTCCAGCCGCCCGGATGCTCCCTGCTGCCTGCACCCAGTGAAATGCAGGAGAGGTGACCGCGGAAATCCACCTGTCACGGACACCAGACCACCGCAGAGCCGGCCTCCATAGGCTCCGCAGATCCCAGGAGCTGCCCCGCCCCCCGGGGACCCCAGGCCCCGGCCAGTGCAACCCCTGGGAGGCGGGGGTTGGGGCTCCAGGAACTGGGCACAAAGCCTCAGAAGCGCACGTCACCCCGCCGCTGAGCATGGGGAAAGGAAGGTCAGGCTCCTGCGTCCCGCGAAGCAGCCAGCCATGGAGAGGAGCGAGGATGGCGGGGCTCCTGCCCGCCAGGCGCACCGGTCCCCGGCCAGCCAGGCACATCGGTCCGGCCCGCCAGGTGCACTGGTCCCGGCCCGCCAGGCGCACTGGTCCCGGCCCGCCAGGCGCACTGGTCCCAGCTGGCCAGGCACACTGGTCCCGGCCTGCCAGGCGCACTGGTCCCGGCCAGGTGCAGCGCTCCCCTGCCGGCCAGGCGCACTGGTCCCGGCCCGCCAGGTGCACTGGTCCCGGCCAGGTGCAGCGCTCCCCAGCGAGGGGCCGGAGGGGCTGGGGTGGGCGTCTCAAGCCCCGCCCCGGGGGAGCCACGTGGCGCTCCCCGTCAGTCTTCTCTGTGCCAGGTGATCGTTTAGTCGCGGTAGCAGAAGGATCTTGCACACCGTCGGTGATCCGAATTTGGAAAGTGATTCTCTTCCCTTAATGGCGAGCGCCCCGCCCCCGCGCGGCCGCCGCCGTCGGTGCGCCGCTCGGCCCAACTCCGCGCGTCCATTGGTCGGCCGGCGGGGGGCGGGGCGCGGGGCGGAACCGGAACCGGCCGCGGCTGGGGGGCGGGGCCTGGCGCGGCGGCGGCGGCGGGAGCGCGGTGGCAGGACCCGGGCGGTCCCGCAGCCCGGCGCCCATGCTGCGCGGCAGCGGCCAGGCCGCAGGCAGAGCCCGCCATGGGGTCCCTGTTCCGGAGCGAGCCCATGTGCCTGGCGCAGCTCTTCCTGCAGTCGGGCACGGCCTACGAGTGCCTCAGCGCGCTGGGCGAGAAGGGCCTGGTCCAGTTCCGAGACGTGAGTGTCCCCGGGCCGTGGAGGGCGCGCCCGTGCTCCCGGTTCCCGGGCGGGGACGCCGAGGCCCCAGCCCGCCTCCTCCCCGAGCTTCCGCGGGGCTGCGGGTCGGGGTCTCCCCGGCGTGGGAGGGCAGACCCCGTGGCGTCCCCGTGGGGTAATGGTGGGCGCTTCGCGGGAGCAGAGGGCACCGGAGCGGGGAGACGGGTCCGCCAGAAAGTGCCCGCCTTCGGGAGCCGCGGTCGGGGACTGGCCGAGGGCCGGCCTGGGCAGAGGGGCCCTGGCTGGGGAAGAGGCCGCAGCCCCCGTGTGGTGGCGGAGCTGTGTGCCCAGCAGGCCGCTGCCTGACTGGGCCGCTCCTGGGTCCCCTCGGCCGTCAGTAGGGCGCTTGTTGAGCGGCGGAACGAGCCCTGACTCCGTGCCTGCTGCGCTGGGGACCCAGCTGGTGCGCGGGGCGGCCCGGGTCCCCGCGTTCTTGGAGCTCAGCGCCCAGCGCCGGGCAGGAGGCAGGGAGGGGCCTGATGCTCCGGCCTCCCGCTGCGCCCTGAGCGCCCCCCGCCTTCCCAGGGGGAGCACCCTGCCCCAGGTCTGGCGTCCCGGGGTGACTCGAGGCGTGGGGGAGGCGGCCCGGGCTCTTCCTGGTTCCTGGAGCTGGCCGGCCAGGTGCGGCGCTGAGCCCTGCAGGGCAGGGGTAGATCCGCCCGCCCTGTAGTGGGAACCGAGAGATCCCAGCAGGTGCTCCGGTTGCTGGGTGCAGGGCGTTGGGGTCCAGAGGAAGCTGAAGCCAGAATGCTGCGCCCGGCTCTTCCTTGCGGGGTCGTGGGCTCGGTTCCTCCCTCCCGCTCTCTCTGGTTCAGTCCCTCTTGCTGGCTCGTCTCTGGGGAAGGGGGCGGGTGATAGCCAGGGGTAAGCCCTGGGAAGACAGGTGCCAGGCGCTCCGCTGGCCAGCAGGTCTCGTCTGGGAAAGTTCATCTCACGCCTGGAGCTGCTGGAGCGGGAAGACGCACGCGGGGATATCGGTGCCAGTGGTGCCAGGGCCCGGGATCTCTGCTAAATGCCTGTCTCGGATGCATGTCTGTTGAAATGTGTTTTATACTGTAGGCCTTCAACAGGAGAAAACAAAACCAAAGCTGTAACTTAACTTTGTAAAAGAGGCCCCGCGGTGGAGAGGCAGTGTATGTGAGCTGCCGACGGTGGCCAGCCAGCGCCAGGAAGCCCCTGGGCGTGGGGCGAGCTGTGCAGTTAGAGTTAACTCTGCTGCCAGAGCAGGGGAAACGGACGGCGGCCGCATCGCTTCCCTTTCCCGTTCTTACTCTGCAGGTAGGGTAGTGTCTGTCGTCAGGGACTCGGAAGTGGTGGCTTTATCTGACCTCCAGAAAGGAATGGGAAGGTGGCAAACAGAAGTGAAATTGGAATTATCTTCTGCTTAATTCTTAAAAAAAAAACAAAAAACAAAAAAAACCAAAAAAACCCCAAAAAACTGAACAGGAACTGCGACTGGGAGCGCCCGCTCCCCCGGTCCCTGGAGGACCTTCCTGCTGAGCGGTTGTCTGAGTGTTCGTGAGGGTGCCCAGACGAACCCTGGGCGGAATGAGCAGAGTCTTGTGTTAAGTGCTTCTCAGCAAAAATGATTGCTCTCATTTTACTTTTAATTACAGAAGCCGTACGTGTCTGTTGTAGAAGTGTAGACCACAGGGTCCCAAAACTCAGGAAGTAACTCCTCAACTTTCTGTATTGTGGATCATTGTTCTAGTAATGTTTTCATTTATGCATTTTTATATAGTTGAATCACTTTGAGTATCCTTAATCTGCCTTTTATACACAAATCTCGACAATTTCTTTTTTTTTTTTTTTGACAGGCAGAGTGGACAGTGAGAGAGAGAGAGACAGAGAGAAAGGTCTTCCTTTGCCGTTGGTTCACCCTCCAATGGCCGCCGCGGCTGGCACGCTGCGGCCGGCGCACTGCGCTCATCCGATGGCAGGAGCCAGGTGCCAGGTGCTTTTTCCTGGTCTCCCATGGGGTGCAGGGCCCAAGCACCTGGGCCATCCTCCCCTGCACTCCCGGGCCACAGCAGAGGGCTGGCCTGGAAGAGGGGCAACCAGGACAGAATCCGGCGCCCCGACCGGGACTAGAACCCAGTGTGCCGGCGCCGCAAGGCGGAGGATTAGCCTGTTGAGCCACGGTGCCGGCCAAATGTTTATTTTTTTTAAACTCTGTGTTGTAAGAAGTAGAGACAAGGGCACAGTGACCCCCGGGTCCCATAATGTAGAGTGACGGCCACTTGTTCTCCCCCTCCCCTTCCCTTCTCCCAAATTGGATGAAGTAAACCCAAAGACGTATACTTTAGTATTTCAGTGAGTGTGTCTAAAAGATCAGGACCCTCGGGAATTGTAGCCATGGGGTGGGCACTGGTGCAGGAGTGCCCACGTGGGAGGCCTGGATGGAGCTCTGTGCTCCGGCTCTGACTCGGTCCAGCCCCTGCTGCTGTGGGCATCTGAGGAGGGAACTGGTGTATAGGAGGTGTCTGTCTCT
>CM027396.1:22104659-22186400 GCA_015711505.1 Sylvilagus bachmani
GGCCCTGCACCCCATGGGAGACCAGGAGAAGCACCTGGCTCCTGGCTTCGGATCAGCATGGTGTGATGGCCGCGGTGGCCATTGGAGGGTGAACCAACGGCAAAAGGAAGACCTTTCTCTCTGTCTCTCTCTCTCACTGTCCACTCTGCCTGTCAAAAAAAAAAAAATAGGATTTTTAAAAAATCATAGGCATAACATTATTATCATACCTGAAAATCTTAACACATTTCTGAATATAATCAAAGTCCTGGTCATCTAAAACATCGGTTTTTGTTATTCACATTGGTCAGTTGTGTGGCTGAACATCAATTTCTATTCAGCTCCATAAAGCTGTGTGCCAGGACTCACCCATTTCAGGTGTGCAAGTCGTGGTTTTCAGAGCCATCCCCGCAGTCCAGTGTGGAGCGGTCGCCCAGGAGTCCTCATGCCCAAGTACAGAGAGCCCTCGTCTCGAGCTGGCCCCGCCGGCCCCGGCCACCACTGCTCCGCCTCCTGGGCATTTCTGCACATGGAGCCCTGGGCTGAGTTACAGAGGGAGAGAGGGAGAGACAGAGCGAGGTGTCTTCTGTGTGCAGGCTCGCTGCCCAGATGTGCGTAATGCTCAGGGCTTCGCTGGCCTGAAGCCAGAGTTTCTTCTGGGTCTCCCACATGGGTGGCAGGGACCCAAGGTCCCAGGCCGTCTTCACTGCCTTCACGGGCGCATTAGCAGGAAGCTGGACTGGAAGCAGAGCAGCAGGGACCGGAGCTGGCGCCTCCATGTGGGATGCCGGGTTCAACCTGTTGCAATGGTGCACTTTCTCGGTGGGGTGTTTCTGGGCCAAGGGATTTTTTTTAAAAAGATTTATTTTATTTATTTGAAAGACGGAGTTACAGAGAGAGGTAGAAGCAGAGAGAGAGGTATCCATCTGCTGGTTTACTCCCCAGATGACCGTTACGGCTGGAGCTGCACTGATCCGAAGCCAGGAGCTTCTCCCGGGTCTCCCACGCAGGTGCAGGGGCCCAAGGACTTGGGCCATCTTCCACTGTTTTCCCAGGCCACAGCAGAGAGCTGGATCGGAAGAGGAGCAGCTGGGACTAGAACCGGCGCCCATATGGGATGCCAGTGCTACAGGCAGGGCTTTAACCCACTGTGCCACAGTGCCGGTCCCTGGGCCAAGGGATATTTTTGGGACTTTTTGGATGATGGCGTAGCAGCCGTGTGGCTCACGGCCCATCCAGGAGGGTGGGAGTGGGGCCCGCTTCCCCACACCCACGGCAATAGCGTTTTGTGTTCAAAATAAAATGCATCTTCACGTTTTAGAAGAGTAAAGCAGATTTTTCATCTTTCAGCTCAACCAGAATGTAAGTTCTTTTCAAAGAAAATTTGTTGGTGAGGTGAAGAGGTGTGAAGAGCTGGAGCGAATATTGGGTAAGTTCACTTTTTGTTTTACAGCTTGATGGTGTTCATGAAAGTGAACCTGGATCACTGTGGGAAGTGCCGGAAGCAGAGAGGAAAGGTCCTGCAGGGTAGTGGCTCTGCTGTTGTGCAGATCGGTCCAGACCTCCCCTGCCGTCTGCAGAAGCAGCGTTGCTAGACCATGGAGGTTCTTCTGTTTCCCTTGTTCCTTACTGAAGAGTGCTTTCTGTAGCGTCTTTTCCTGTCCATAAACACGTGGGGGCCGAGTTGGGCCCGGAGACTCAGGTGGCCGCGTCCCCTGTTGCGGCTTCCTGCTGGTTTAGGCCCTGGGGGGCCCTGGTGATGGCTCGATTAGTTGGGTCCCCACCACCCACACGGGAGACCTGGATTGAGCTCCTGGCTCTGGCTCTGGCTGCAACCCGGCCTCAGCCTCTGCAGGCGTTTGAAGAGTAAACCAGTGGGTGGGGGGAGCTCTCTCCCCCACCCCTCCCTGCCTCTCAAATAAAGATGGGGGGGCAGATCACTTGCCGTTTTTAATAGCTGCAGAGAATTTCCTGGTATTAAGGTGCCATGATTTATTTAGCCAATCTTCTGTGGTTTGTTAACTTGAAAATACTATTTACACCTTCATATATTAATGTCATATTAGGTCAGGGTGCAAAGGCAGCCTGGCAGACACACTGACGGTCGTTCCTCCAGGGCCTCCTGGCAGGACAGGGCAGGGCAGCTTGGATTGTGAGCTGTGACAGACTCAGCACCCAGGGCCGCCTCCTCCGTCTCTAAAGCCTTTAACTTCTTGGCCTCCAGTAGTGATTTTCAGGTCCATCCTTGTACTGTTTTTTAAAGATTTATTCATCTATTTGAGAGGCAGAGCTACAGAGTGGTCTTCTGTCCGCTGGCTCACTCCCTAAATGGATGCAATGGCCGGAGCTGGGCCCATCTGGAGCCAGGAGGTTCCTTCGAGTCTCCCATGTGGGTGCCGGGGCCCAGGCATTAGCAGGGAGCTGGATTGGAAGTGGAGCAGCCGCCCGTATGGGATGCTAGCGCTACCGCAGAGGCTTAACCTGCCAAGCCACAGCACTGCCCCCCCATCCTTGAAGTAGGGGACCTGGGGCAAGTTCTTGACTCCTGGCTTCCGATCGGCTCAGCCCTGGCTGTTGCAGCCTTCTGGGGAGAGGACCAGCAGACGGAAGACTTCTCTCTCTCTAACTCTATCTTTCAAATAAATAAAATAAACATTAAAAGAAGGGAAGTGACAGACATTTAGCTGGAGTACAGACTTTGTAGAAAAATTAGCAGAAGATGTGGGTTGGGGAGGAAGCACGACTTTCAGAATGACTTCTGGAAGTTTGGATGTCATATGTATATTTTAAAGATTTACTTATTGATTTGAAAGGCAGAGAGAGAGAGAGAGATCTCCACTGGTTCACTCCCCAAAATGGCTGCAACAGCCAGGTCTGGGCCAGGCTGGAGCCAGGAGCCAGGAGTTTCATCTGTTTCCCACATGGGTGACAGGCACTTCTGGCTTCCCAGCACATCAGTAGGAAGCTGGAGTGGGAGCCGAGCAGCCGGGGACGGGAGGCAGCGCTCTGATACGGGACGAGGGGGTTGCAGGTGGGCGGAGCAGCCGGGGACGGGAGGCAGCGCTCTGATACGGGACGAGGGGGTTGCAGGTGGGCGGAGCAGCCGGGGACGGGAGGCAGCGCTCTATACGGGACGAGGGCGTTGCAGGTGGTGGCTTTAGCCCGTTGCACCACGTCAGCCCTGAGTTTTACATGTTTGACATTAGCAGTAACTCTCGGCCGTTGGAGGTCTGTTCCCCTTTGTACCGCTTGAGGTCCAGTTACTCCTTGGGTTGTGTTTGTGGGCGACGTTGTGTCCTTGTCTTTGAAACACGTGTGGGTCAGTAGGGAGTGAGAGGGCAAAGGTGGTGACCCCTGAGATGTGTCTAGGACTTTCTGTAGCTTAAACTCTTTCTTAAGGGATGCACACTAAACATAAAAATAAAAAACGGAATTCGGAAGTGAAGCTAGCTCTAAATTGCTTAAAACCATTGGTGTCCGTTTCGGAAGCCGTGCAAGCCCATGCTTCCTTTGCCATGTCCGTGGGCAGACTGCTTTGTCTCCTCCCCCTCCCGCGCTCACGCCTTGCCCCCACTCTCCAGGTGACACTTCCCGGAGATAGGCCTGGCAGGCAGGTGCCGTGGCTTCAGTCCTACGGAAGAGGGCTGCTCACGGGATTGAAAACACAAGCTAAAGGAAGGAAGTTGGTTCTGGCTGGTGTGCTGTTCCTTTCACAAATCCAGTTTTACCTTCAGTAGCCAGGCCTCACCGGTCATCCTGCGTCCCGGCACGAGGGCTGCCCGGGGAGTCGCCGAGAGCCTGGCTTTCCGCCCTGCCCCCGGGTGCCCTGCCTGCCGGAGCTCGGGCACTTCCTGGGGGCCTGGCTCCCAAGGGCGACTGCTGGACAGTCGTGGTGGCGTCTCCTGGGGGCCGTGGATCTGTTGTGGTTCTGGAGTGGGAGCGCTGGGCGGGTTTCCTGTGGCCGCAGCCTCGGTGTGACGGTGCCTGTACGTGGGGGGGTTTGTGCGTTTACGAGGTTGGCTTTGCGGGTTTTAGCTCGTGTGCTAACTTTCATTTCCCCAGTGTACCTGGTGCAGGAAATCAGCAGAGCGGATATCGCCCTTCCCGAGGGAGAGGCCAGTCCTCCGGCGCCGCCCCTGAAGCAGGTTCTGGAGATGGAGGTGAGACGTGCGGCGGTCTGGGCGCACCTTGCCCCCCTCCCCGTGCTGCCTGGTGCCTTCCCGCCTTTCCTCTCAAGGCGGCGCCGTGGCTCCGTCCCCGGGGTCGTGGCACCTGCTCACTGGTCAGGTGATGCTTCAGGAAGCCCCAGGCCTGCCTTTTGTCCCTGCGCTCCCTGGCCGCCCCCCTGATTTCCAGGTGGTGATCTGTTGGGACAGGCAGCAGCCAGGGTCCCCTCCGGACTCACTGGCTGTGTGCTGGGAGGGAGCGTCTGCCCGCAGTCAGGTGTCGTGTGTTGGCGTCCCCCTGCGACGCGGCCACGTCGGGTTCTGTCACCCTCTGTGGTTCATCACTGTGGGACCCAAGCCAGAGCTCGTTGGGGCTCTTGTGAGACAGCTCCCGCCGTGCGACCAGGTTTTTTTGCCCTGTTTACCTGGAGGAAGGCCAGTGACGTGGGCTGAGTGGCCTTGGGAGAGAGGAGGAGGCAGGCATGTGGTGTGGCCTGTCGGATGGGGTGGGGACGAGGTGACCACAGACATGCTGATGGCTGATGGTGCTTACACAGCCGCACGCAGTCCTGAATGTGGTGTGTTAGGGGTTTGTTGAAAGGAGCGTTCTTCGATCACTGATTGGTTTTTCTGAGCTCTGCCTCCACGGCTGTAATACTTGTTGTTAGGGATGCTTAGTTTTGGAACGCCTTATTAGGATTATCTTGTATAGTTTTTTCAGCTCTTAATTTTCTTTTAAAGATTTATTTATTTATTTGAAAGGCAGAGTTACAGAGAGGCTGAGGCAGAGAGAGAGAGGGCTTCCATCTGCTGGTTCACTCCCCAGATGGTTGCAGTGGTTGGAGCTGGGCTGATTCGGAGCCAGGAACTTCTTCCGTGTCTCCCACGGGGGGCCAGGGGCCCAAGCCTTGGGCCATCTTCTGCTTTCCCAGGCCATTAGCAGGGAGCTGGGTCAGAAGTGGAGCAGCTGGGTCTCAAACTGGTGCCCATATGGGATGCTGGCAGTGCGGGTGGCGGCTTTACCCACTGTGCCACACCACCGGCTCTCTTAATTTCTTCATTAAAAGGTTTTTTTGACAGACATGTAAACAATTGTCATATTATGAGGTATCCTGTGACGTTTCTGTTGTGTGGTCACGTGTAGTGTGCAGGGCGGGTGAGTGTGTCTGGCCCTGTGAACATTTCCATGTGCAGAAGACAGTCACACTCCTGTCCCCTGGGATTTGTTTTCCCTGGAGAAAGCTACAGTAGTTAGTGTCATCTTTAGTCCCCCACCGTGCAGCGGCCCAGGACTGCTGCGTCTCCCGCGGCTTAGAGCCCGCTCGCCCTCCCGTCCCTGCCTGTCCTCTTCCCTCCGCAGCTCCGGTAAGCGCTGCTGTGCTGTTAGCTTCCTGTGGCCACCCTGTTGAAAGGCTCCGCGCGTCAGTGAGGTCGTGTGGCGCTTGTCTGGCTCGTGTCACCTCACGTAGTGATGTCTGGTGGCGCCACGCTGCTGCACCTGAGGGTGTTCCAGTGTGCGTGCACGCCCTCCCGTGTCTCTCGGCTGCAGGGAACTGGGAGCGAAGTTTCCCTAGGACCTGCGCCCGGCCGTGGGATTGCTGGGGCGTGTGCTGGTTCTGCTTTAGCCTTTAGAGGAACAGCCATACTGTTTTCCTCAGTTGCTGTGCTAGTAAACTCATTTAAAAAAATTAAACATAATTTGAGAGTAGAGAGACGTGGGTGGGGTAGAGAGAAACAGACAGGGTGAGAGTGCTCATGTGTTCCCAACTGCGGGTTCAATCCCCAAATGCCTGCCGGAGCCAGGAGCTGGGGGCTCCCACCATGTGGGTGGCAGGACCCCAGTCGCTTGAACCATCACTGCTGCTCCCAGGGTCTGCTCTGTGGGAAGCAGGAGCCAGGAGCCTAGTGAGAGCCGGGAGTCAAACTCAGGCACTGCAGTATGGGACACAGGCATCTGAACTGGTGTCCTGGCCCCGGGATACACACCCGCTCCTGATAAACTCATTATTAACGAAGAATTATTCTTGAGAATTTTTATGCCCAATTAATCGTACAGAAAATCTTCAGCTGGGACTAAGGAAGTACCTGTCTAGCGGAGATGATCTCAGCACGGTTCTGTGTTGCCGAAGTAAAGGGGACCCAGGTGGAGAGGGAGACTGACGTGTGGGGTGGCTCAGCAGGGGGCGGGGCCACTTGGGGTCGCTGCGGCCCTGCAGCCGTCACGGGTGACCCGGGTGAGATGCATCGGTGAAGCCTCCGTCTGCCATGCACAGCTCTGGCTGTAACGCCGCTGGTGTTGGTACTGGTGGGCGGGTGCCTGGAGCTGCACCGGCTCGTCCGGGGCTGTCCGGGGTTGTCCTGGTCGTCCGGGGCCGTCCCGGTCATCCGGGGTCATCCGTGCCGTCTGGGGTTGTATGTGCCGTCCGTGCCGTCTGCAGCCGCCGTGTCTTTCAGGAGCAGCTGCAGAAGCTCGAGGTGGAGCTGCGGGAAGTGACGAGGAACAAGGAGAAGCTGAAGAAGAACCTGCTGGAGCTGGTCGAGTACACGCACGTGCTGCGGGTCACCAAGACCTTCGTCAAGCGCACCGTGGAGGTACTGAGTGCGCCCGTGACGTTGCGTGCTGCTGCTGCCCCGAGTGTAGGAAATTAAAAAGCCCCGGGAGCCTTGTTCTGGGTGGGCTGGTTTTAGCAATGAAAATGCTTCATTTGTGTAAAATGCTGTAGTTTGTAGTTGACAAACTGCCCCCCCCATTTAAAAAATTATTTATTTGAAAGGCAGAGACAGAGACAGATCTTCCAGCTGCTGGCTCGGTTCCCAAATGCCTTCAGCAGCCTGGGCTGGGCCAGACCAAAACCAGGAACCTGGAACGCGTCTGGGTCTCCCATGTGGGCGGCGATGCAGGGACTTGAGCCACCACCTGCTGCGTCCCAGGTGCGTTACAGGGAGCTGGCGTGGGAGTGAACCCGAGACTTTCACCAGGCACCGTGAGACAGGACGCAGGCCTCCTAAGTGGCGTTCTGCAGGGCCTCTGTCAAATGCCCACGCCCGTGAAAAGCCTCTCTGTGCTTTGTGAGACTGAACAGCAGTTATTCCGAGGCACTGAGACAGGGACATCGCTTGTGCTCTGTGGTTTGTAACAGCAAAGTCCACTGTCATCTCGCGCTCCCGTGACCAAGCCGTGGCCTCTGACGCACTCATCGCCACTTGGATTAGGGCGGTGACTTCCGTTTTAACTGCTCTTACATAGAACTCCTCAGGTGCCTTCCAAGGAAGGGATGCGGAAGTGTCTCCTTATTTATCAGAGCCAAGTTATGCAGCTAAGTTATCACACAGCCTTCACGACGGCTCTCAGTAAGATGTTCTGAGAATGTGTCTAGAAAAATCGCTTGAGAGGGGCTGGCGCTGTGGTGTAGTGGGTAAAGCCCCAACCTGAAGCACCGGCATCCCATATGGCAGCTGGTTCTAGTCCCGGCTGCTCCTCTTCCGATCCAGCTCTCTGTGGCCTGGGAAAGCAGTGGAAGATGGCTCAAGTCCTGGGGCCCTGCACCCATGTGGGGGACCTGGAAGAAGCTCCTGGCTCCTGGCTTCAGATCAGCTCAGCTTTGGCTGTTGCGGTCATTTGGGGAGTGAACCAGTGGAATGGAAGACCTCTCTCTCACTCTGGCTCTGCCTCTCTCTGTTACTCTGTCTTTTAAAGAAATAAAATAATTCTTAAAAAAAAAAATGGCATGAGAAGTGAAGTGTGACTTTTGATGAGACGCACGTGGTTTGATCTGTCTCTTTCTAGTTTGAACCCACTTATGAAGAATTCCCTTCCTTGGAGAATGATTCTTTGCTGGACTACAACATGCAGAGGCTGGGAGCCAAACTAGGGTACGTGGCCGTGCCGGGCCGTGGAGCCTTCCCGTGGCGCCTTCCCGTGGAGCCCTCCCGTGGAGCCTTCCCGTGGCGCCTTCCCATGGCGCCCTCCCGTGGAGCCCTCCTGTGGAGCCTTCCCGTGGAGCCTTCCCGTGGAGCCCTCCTGTGGAACCTTCCCGTGCAGTGCGTGGCTGAGTGAGGCTGAGCCTGCGCTGGGTGAGGGGTGTTCTGGCCGCCGCCACCCTCCTGTGCTCAGCTTGTCGACTAGGCAGGGCACAGTTGCAGGGAGAGGTCTTCTGTCGCTCGCCGGGAACGCGGGGGCCGGGCCGTTTGTCGTCATTGGTCCTGCTTCATGCCGCCTTCCTTTGGCCTTTTATCCTGTCTGCTCACTTGAACTGGTGGCAACCCATCTCCCTGTGTGACCTGTGATTTTTACAATTTGTGAATATTTACAGAAAGGCTCGCAAGCTTACGTTTCTCAGTTCCTCATCGGCAGGGGCTGGGAGAGCCCGAGCACGCCCTCCAGCCCACAGCCGCTGCACGTCTGCCCCTCGGAGCAGGCTCTCTGTTGGTGTTCTGACTGTGCAGGTAGTGCGCATTTTAAAAGAACAGATTTATTCATTTATTTGAAAGGTAGAGCCACAGAGAGGGAGAGGGGGAGTGAGATCTTCAGTCTCCTGGTTCACTTCTCAAATGGCCACAACAGCCAGAGCTGGGCCAGGAGGGTCTCCCAAATGGGTGCAGGTGCCCTAGTGCTTGGGCCGTCTTCTGCTGCTTCCCCAGGTGCATTAACAGGGAGCTGGGTTGGAAGAGGCGCAGCTGGACTGCAAACCGGCAGTCTGATGTGGGATGCAGGCGTCACAAGTGACAGCTTACTCTGCTGCGCCAGCGTACCGGCCCTGCAGTGTGAACGCAAGCCCCAGACCTGGGTGAATTCTAACCTGTGCTGATCAGTTCTCAGGGGAGACTCTGCCTCCGTGCAGATCCCAAACTGAAGCACACCAGCTTACTCGTGGTCACCTGTGCAAGTGCTCTGGGTGTGGACACGTGCTGGCCTTGGGGATCAGTTCCTGCCCAGGCACCCAGGCCTGCCTGTCGGCCCTGCTGCCCTAAACACCAGACTGTCTGTTTCAGTTTTTGACTCCAGGAGTTTCTGTTTACTCTAGGCTCGGCTGCCATTTAAACGTATTTAAAAAAGAACTCTATCTGTGGGGTGGGGTTTTGTGGTGCACTGGGCTAAACCACCACTTGCAATGTTGGCATCTTGTATCGAAGCATCTGATTCAAGTCTTGGCTACTCTGCTTCTGATTCAGCTCCCTGCTGATGCGCCCGGGAAGGCAGCAGAAAGGTGCTCCAAGTTCTTGGGCCCCTGCCGCCCACATGGGAGACCAGCATGGCGCTACATATAGGCTTCTGGCTTCTGCCTGGACCAGCCTTGTTGGTCCGGGCTGTCTGTGAACCAGCAGATGGAAGAACTCTGTCTCTGTGTCTCTCACTCTCTATTACTCTGCCTTTCGCATAAATAAACAAGCATTAACATACAGTCTGTGTAGCGTGTCAGGTGTCTGCAGTTGGAGCACTTTGGGCTGTCTCACCGTTTGGCTGGAAGTGGATGTCTTCCTCACTCCTCTCTGTTGCCTTCACCTGCCTCTGGGTGTCTGTGTTGTCTCACAGGTTTGTGTCTGGCCTGATTAACCAAGGAAAAGTGGAAGCATTTGAGAAAATGCTGTGGCGGGTCTGCAAAGGGTACACTATTCTGACCTACGCCGAGCTGGACGAGCCCCTCGAAGACCCCGAAACGGTGAGTGCCTGGCGTGACCACCTGCTGCCTGAGGCAGATGGGAGAGAAGTGCGAGTCTAGGCCAAGGAACTTTCCTCCTGAACCCGATGTCTGACCATCCTCTGGCACGTTTGCGTGTGGTCCCTGAGCTCGAGGACGCTCTCCCCGTTGCCAAGATGAGACCAGGGCAAGATGTGGACTAGATACCAGATGTACTTCACCGTCCCGGTGCTGTCCTGGCAGAGGGTGTGGTTTAGAACCATGTGTTGATCTGGGGGTCCTGTGTCCTTGGTCTCCTTTTTCTGGGAGTTTCTTAGGCTCTCCTCTACTCCCATGACCTTGCCACTTAAAAAATGATGGACCAGTCTTCTTTTTTTTTTTTTTAAATTATGTGAAAGGCAGAGAGAGAGAGAGAGAGAGAGAGAGAGGTCGAGAGGTCTTCCATTGCTGGTTCACCCTGCAAATGGCCACAACAGCCAGAGCTGGGCCGATCTGAAGCCAGGAGCTAGGAGCTGCTTCCGATTCTCCCACGTAAGAGCAGGGCCCAAGCACTTGGGCCATCTTCTGCTTTCCCAGTAGAGAGCTGGATCGGAAGTGGAGTAGCTGGGACTTGAACCGGCACGCGTATGGGATGCCAGCACCGCAGGTGGCAGCTTTACCCGCTATACCACAGTGCCAGCCCCACGGGCTGGTGTTTTCTGGGTTTGTCGGCTCTCTCTCATGGTGAGGTTCAGGTCATGTGTCCCGGCACGAAGTGGTGCTGTGTTCTTCCCGGGGCGCCCTGTCGCGTACATGTGGCTCTGCGGCCTGTTCTGGAGCGTTCGCTAGGCCCTGGACTCCTGCACTGAGGCTGCTCTTTGCCTGTGTGACGAGCGAGCATTTGGGAAAGGTGCCAGGACAGCTCGCACCCTCTTTCTGCTGGATTTGGCAGCTGTGCTCTGCCGACACGCTGCCTCTCTGGGGTCGGAACTGGGGCTTCTGTGGCTTTTCACCTATTTCCGTCATGTTTGGAGCCCGCCCTGGCTTTCGCGCATACTCAGATACCCAGATCGAGCTGTGCCTCCCCTCCCGCAGCCCTGGGTCAGCCGTCGGCAGACACACTCACACTCGGAGCGTTGTTTGCTGCGTTGCTGTCCGCAGCCCAGCTCCCCAGGCCTGGTCCCGGCCTCCTCCGTTTCTGTCTCTGGCTCCTTTCCTCGGAGTGGGGAGCTTTGCTCCTGGCCCTCCACTCTGGCCTGCTCAGTCCTTGCGTGAGTAGCCGCTCTCCCGCCCATCGCCCAGCCCTGCTCCTTTGAGCTCCGAGTTCCCCGCGCCCGCCGGGCCCCTGGTGCCTGGACGCCTCTCTCACCCCGTTCGGGCTCTGCTGGTGCCCCCGACTGCTCCCCTGCGTGGATGGCCTCTGCCATGGGCCACTGTGGCCCCCTCCTTGCCCCGTGTCAGACCAGACTCGAAGCAGAGGGAGACCCCACACTCGGGGGAGCGCCTGCAGGTCCCAGCAGGAGGCTGCGGTGTCGCTGTCGCTGTCCGCGCAGCCCGGTCAGCGGTCTGTCGGCGTCTGCCGGCTCTCTCCACCCTTCCTTCAGCTCTGCTCTTTGGTGCGGATCGCTGGTCCCTTGTGGAGAAGCTCCGAGGGCACGGCGGCGTCTGTTCCTCCACACACCTCGGCCCTGCTGCCCCTTCCCTCTCGCCTCTGCCCGTGGCCGCTGTCTGTGGACTCGGTGGCTGTCACTCTGGCTGGCATCACATTTCAGCTTGCCAGCCCCGGCTCTGGCGGCAGCTGCTCCTCCCAGGAGCCCGGGTTCTCTGAGCAGAGGTTAGGGTGAGACACCAAGGCCTCGGTGCTTAGGTGCTCAGGCGCCCTGGAGAGTTGATCTCCCCCTGCTGTCACTCCCCCCATGCCACCCTGTGTCCTTGGCTGAGGGGTGTACACCTGCGTGGCTTTGCAGTGGCTCCTCAGCTCCCCCCCAGCCTGGCCCTGTCCCTGCCCCCAGGGCACAGCTCTGCCTTCCTTCAGCCCTATGGGCTCATGGATAATTTCATGCTTTAAATACCATGCCCGAATGTGTGCCTCGATTTGCCCTCTGTCCTGAACACCAGGCTGTTACCTCACTGCCCACGTAAGTGTCCGGGAGACGTCACCCCTCAGGGCCTTGGGCCGGGCTCCTTCCCCCCCGACCCTGCCCCTCCAGACTGCTTGTGTCAGGACTTGCCATCAGCGGGCCTGCAGCCATTGCCCGGCCGGCGCTGCCGTGCGTGCCTGCCCCGCCCCCGCCCCTGGCCCCCAGCATCAGCACCATCCCTGTAAACCTGCAGTCCCATCGTGGCGCTCTGCTTCAAGGGGCTGTGGCCCTCCCACCCTGGGCCTTCACCTTGCCGCCCCGCCTGTCACTCTCTGGCCTCCCCCTGAACTTGCTTCTGCGCTGGCCACTCCTGGGCTTGAAGGCTCCTCCCCTGCTGCGTCTGCCCCAGCGTGGCTTCTCAGGGAGGCCTTCCAGGCCCCCTCGCTGGGGTCACAGCCCCACCCTCCATCCGTCTCCCCTTCCAGCCTTATTTTCTGTGTTTTTTTTTTTTTTTTTGGCTCTGAAACCAGGACTTTTATTGTCATGGGGTGAAGCAGGGAGACGTCCAGCAATAAATTAGGGGGGCCGCAAGGGGCGGGGCGGGCCCTCCACATGTGGCCGCATTTTTTTTTTTTTAAGTTTATTTTTCATTTGCTTTAAAGGCAGAGCAAGTGAGCAAGTGAGCAAGTGAGCGAGCGAGCAAGAGAGAGGTCTTCCATCAGCTGGTTCATTACCCAAATATTCCCCAAATGCCCGCGTCAGCCAGGGCTGGGCCGGGTTGAAGCCCGGAGCCAGGAACTCCATCCAGCTCTTCAGGCGGGTCAGGGTCCCAAGCACTTGAGCTATCATCTGCTGCACCCCAGGGTGCTCATTAGAAGCTGGATCATAGGTGCGGCAGCCAGGACCTGAACTGGTGCTCTTATGTGGGATATGGGCACCCAGAGCAGCGGCTCAACCCCCGGCACTGATCTCCTGGGCTTTGCGTCTCTCGCCGTCCATGTGGACGTCAGCTCCCCTCCCCTCCCAGGCCAGGGACTTTTACCTCGTGTGTTCATTGCCGTATCTCCAGCAGCTCCAGTAGCCCCTGGCAAACAGGCCGAAACCCAAACCCGTTCTACAGTAGCCTGTGGCAAACGGGCCAGAATCCAAACCCGTTTTCTCGACTTCTGTGTTGCTGGGCACGCCCTCATGTTCTCTGAAGTCCTCGAAGTCTGTGAGGGCGACGCCCTGCTCAAAGGTGCCTGGCCTGGTGTATGCTGCCCGTTCATTCCTGTTCCGCTCACCGCCGCCGGCCACGTTCCTCGGGGCTGGACGGAGCTTCTCCAGCCCCTGTGTTAGCCCCAAAGGGCCGGTGACGCCATTGTGCGCTTGGCAGCAGAAGCACACAGGTGGGGAACCCCTGCTGTGTGTGGACCGCAGACCCAGAGGACACGGCACAGCCCCAGACTTGCTGGGAGTGTGGAATTGGGTGCCCGGAGCGTCCACCCTGCTGGGTCTGGGCTTGCCACATGCACTGTCCCGTGGGTGCTCCCCCCACAGCAAGGAGGGGTTCCGTGGCCGTGGGACCTGGGAGGAGGAGAACTGGCCGTGTTCAGTGAGTGAGTGCCCTAGCTCTGTGGCAGCGCTGGAGCTGCGGCGCCTTGGAAGTAACGCCTGGCCCTGTTTGCTCCTTGTAGGGAGAAGTGGTGAAGTGGGGTGTGTTTCTGGTGTCCTTCTGGGGAGAGCAGATCGGCCAGAAGGTCAAGAAGATCTGTGATTGGTAAGAGAGGCCGGGTCACGTCCTCTGACCTCTGTATCGGCCACCTCTGGTTTTCCACAAATGTCCTCTGGGGAGAAATGTGTGGGTTTTGGCCACATGATTTCTGACTTCCCTGTTTGGAGTTGCTGTTGCTTTTAGCTCCACGCTGGGCTCTGTGGCACCACTGGGCCCGTGGCACAGCTTGGGTGGTTCCTTCCTCTGCACCGTGGGGAGGGAGGGGTCATGCGGATGGACGGGGCCTCCCTGGATCCAGAGACTCCTTCGGCCACTTCCTGGCTGGAACTGCTTAGACAAGTCACCATTGTAAAAGGCGGGGGGTCCAGTCCCCGAGTCCTGTAGGACTGACTGAGATGAGGCGGTGGGAGATGTCCGTGGGGCGCAGGCAGCTGCCTGGGACTCTGCCTTTGCCAGGAGACGTGTGAGCAGCAGCAGAAGGCTGGGTGTGCTTGCCCGGAACCGCGAGGCTGCCTGGTGTCTCCTGGATCGGTGGGGCCCGTGTGTCCTGGCTCCTGGTGTTCAGATCTCAGGAGCACGGGAGGTGGTTTTTAGCTGTTGCCTGGGGGAACCGCTCTTTTTTAACAGATACACATGTATTTTAGCACAGATTAGATAGACTGTGCCCAGCTCAGCAAACCTGATTCCACAGGGTGAAAGCTAGGGGAGGATATGTTTTCAGAGTCAGAACTTAAGTGAAATTAAGTTTGGTGTTTGCATGCTAAGGTGGCCAGCAGTGACCCTGAGAAAGCATCGGCTCTGAGGAGGCTCTGGGCAGCCAGAGCTCAGTTTTCTTCTTCCCCTGTGTGTGTGTGAGCTGATGTGCATGAGCGTGTGTGCATGAGCCTGTGTGTGCCTGCCTGTGTGTGTGTGTGTGAGCGTGTGCATACACCTGTGTGTGCGTGAGCATGTGTGTGTGTGCGCCTGTGTGTGTGCCTGTTTGTGCGCCTGTGTGCATAAGCGTGTGTGTGTATGAGCGTGTGTGTGTGCCTGTTTGTGCGCCTGTGTGCATAAGCGTGTGTGTGCATGAGCGTGTGTGTGTGCCTGTTTGTGCGCCTGTGTGCATAAGCGTGTGTGTGCATGAGCGTGTGTGTGTGCCTGTGTGTGTGCCTGTTTGTGCGCCTGTGTGCATAAGCGTGTGTGTGCATGAGCATGTGTGTGTGCCTGTTTGTGCGCCTGTGTGCATAAGCGTGTGTGTGCATGAGCGTGTGTGCGCCTGTGTGTCAGCGTGTGTGTGAGTGTATGCCTTTGTGTGCATGCACCTGTGTGTGCGCGCCTGTATGTGCGCCTATGTGCATAAGCGTGTGTGTGCGTGAGCGCGTGTGTGTGCGCCTGTGTGTGTACGCCTGTGTGTGCGTGTGCCTGTGTGTGCGTCTTTGTGTTGTAAATCTGTTGAGTGATTTTCAGAGCGGGGCTCCCTGAGTTGGGGTGTGGAGAGCGCGTGCCAGCGAGGGTTCAGCAGGTGTTTGATTTCCTTAGCGCCTTCCCGGGCGGGTGCCTACGCCCCTTTTTTCCCAGAGGAGGACTTTACCCCGTGTGGGAGGGGTCGGGGCTGGGGCGGCTGCTCTCAGGCCCCTGCGGTCCTGAGCTGACTGAATCCTGCTTCCAGTTACCACTGCCACGTCTACCCCTACCCTGGCACCGCCGAGGAGCGCAGAGAGATCCAGGAGGGGCTGAACACGCGGATCCAGGATCTGTACACTGTGAGTGCGCTCCCTCGTGAGTGGGCAGTGTGGCTGTGGACAAGCCGGGCAGGCGTGCCCCCCCCCCCCCATGGTTGGTTTCGTTAGCCTGGTGGTCATGGTGGGATGTTGGAAGGGATTCTTGGGTCGACTGACGACACGTGACCACAGGTCTTGTGAGGGGTGGCGGGGACCCTTCCGCCTGCACTGCTTCAGTCCCTTCATCCTCTGTATCAGTGAGGGCTCTGGTGGCAGGCAGTGGAAGTAGGTTCTGACCTGTTCATGCTAAAGGGCTTTTTTTTTTTTTTTTAGATTTATTTGTTGGGGCCAATGCTGTGATGTAGCAGGTAAAGCTGCCGCCTGCAGTGCTGGCATAGGGGTGCTGGTTTGAATCTTGGCTGCTTCACTTTTGGTCCAGCTCTCTGCAATGGCCTGGGAAAGCAGTGGTAGATTACCCAAGTCCTTGGGCCCCTGCACCTGCATGAGGTACCTGGCTCCTGGCTTCAGATCATCCCCGTTCCGGCTATTGTGGCCATTTGTAGAGTGAACCAGTAGATGAAGACCCCCCCCCCCCCGCCTTGGCCTCTCTGTAACTGCCTTTCAAATAAATAAATAAACAAACAAATAAATAAATCATTTTTGAAAAAGAGATTTATTTGTCTGTTTGAAAGGCAGAGAGTTACAGGGGGGAGAGAGAGAGATCTTCCATCTGCTGGTTCACTCCCCAGATGGCCACAGTGACCAGGGCTGGGCCAGGCCGGAGCCAGGAGCCTCTTCCAGGTCTCCCACGTGGGTGTAGGGGCCCAAGCACTTGGGGCACCCTCCACTGCTTTTCCAGGCCATTAGCCAGAGAGCTGGATCAGAAGAGGAGCACCCATATAAGATGCCACTGTAGGGAGCGGCTTAACCTGCTACGCTGTAGTGCTGGCCAAAAGTGAATTTTTTTTTTTTGGCAGAAAGGAATGGGGTGGGCTGTTGGTGGCTCCTGGGTGGCAGGGGCCGGCCTAAACTTGGGAATAGGTAAGACTCCTGAGGGGAGCTGTCTGGCCCCAGCTGGGCTGCCCCAGTAGGCGGTGACCTCCCACCGTGTCCTGTGTTGTGTTCTCGAGAGGCACCTTCGAGGCTCACGGGCTGAGCTGCTGTTTTCTGCCCAGCTCCTGGCTCTCCTGCCGCACGCAGGTCCTGATGACCCTTCAGCCACGTGCGAGACGGGAAGCCAGTGCGCCTGCCTGGAAGCTGTGTTTGTTCTCCCCCAGGTGCTGCACAAGACCGAGGATTACTTGAGGCAGGTGCTGTGCAAGGCCGCCGAGTCTGTGTACGGCCGCGTGATCCAGGTGAAGAAGATGAAAGCCATCTACCACATGCTGAACATGTGCAGCCTGGACGTGACCAACAAGTGCCTCATCGCCGAGGTCTGGTGCCCCGAGGCCCACCTGCAGGCCCTGCGCCAGGCGCTGGAGGAGGGCTCGGTAAGGCCGCTGGCCCGCTGCGGGCTCAGAGAACCTGGGGGCGGGCGCGTCTCAGAGTGCTGGGTGTGAACACGCATGGTAGATGTGCTGTTTACGTAAGCAGGAGGTTCCCGGGGCTCGGAGTAGAAGGTGGAGGCACGTGGGAGGCACAGTGAGTGGCTTCCTCCTGCCCGCGGTCTCGCTTAGTGCAGGTGTTGTGCTGTGCGGAGTCTGCTCGTCGCAGACGTGAGCAGCTGCTCTTTTCCAAGGCTGTTCGTTAAAAAGCCTTTCTTTCTTTCTCTCTCTCTCTCTCTCTCTTTCTTTCTTTCTTTCTCTCTCTCTCTCTTTCTCTCTTTCTTTCTTTCTTTTTCTTTTTGTAACTGTTTAGTGTTGTGTACAAACACTGTGGTTTCTTTGACTAGTTCCCTAGTCATTTGGGTAGTTGGCACTTCCACAGCCAACCCTGCAGTGAGCTCCGTGTGACCTGGGCACACGCAGCTGCGGGGTAAATTCCCAGTGGAACTTCTGGGTCGGTTGAGACAGAGCCTGCCCTTCTGCTTCCAGTGAGGTCGAACGACCTTTTGAATTTTCTTTATGTGAATTGCCTGTTCATACCATCTGCCCATGTTCTGCTGCGCTGTTGGTCTTTTTCTTCCTTTTGGGAGACAGCAGCCCCCAGGGGTCCCTCCCACAACCCCCACCCTCGAAGAGGAGCCTCTTCCTCTTGGTCTTCCTGCTGAGCCTGCCTCCGTCCCAGGTGGTGACTGACTTCCCTGTCACCTGGCCCAGGGCAGGCAGCCAGGCCTTGAGGTGATGGGCAGTTGTTTTGTTTTCTGGTTTTGTGTGACAGAGAGAGAGTGGTGCCACGCTCCCTTCATTCATGAACACGATCCCAACCAAAGAGACACCCCCGACTCTGATCCGCACCAACAAGTTCACCGAGGGTTTCCAGAACATCGTGGACGCCTACGGGGTGGGCAGCTACAGAGAAGTGAACCCAGGTGGGACGTCCCCCCGCGGGATGAGAGTGTGGTCGGTGTTGGGAACATGGACCGTCGCCGTGGGGGCCTCGCGCAGACGTGCCGTGTGCGCCGGCACTCACACCTCCCACCTGTGTCCTCCCGCAGCTCTCTTCTCCATCATCACCTTCCCCTTCCTGTTTGCCGTGATGTTCGGGGACTTTGGGCACGGCTTTGTGATGTTCCTGTTTGCCCTCTTGTTGGTGTTGAATGAAAACCATCCCAGGCTGAGCCAGTCCCAGGAGGTAAAATTGCAGACATGCCAGCTCGTTACGCCTGATCAGGGAGCATTAGCAGTGGCCATCCTAAGACGGGTTTTCTTTTTGCCTTGTTTGAGAAATAGAGCAGGAGAGAAGGAACGAGTTCCCATCTACTGGTTCACTCCCCAAGTATCCACAACTGCCAGGGCTGGGCCAGGCTGAAGCCAGGAGCCAGGAGCCCCATCTGGGTCTCCCCCATGGGTGGCAGGGACCCAAGTACTTGAGCCGTCACTGCTGCATCCCAGGGAAGCTGGAATCGGGAGCAGAGCTGGGACTCAGATGCAGGCACTCGGATATGGGATGCAGGCCTCCTAGTCAGCGTCCTAGCTGCTGGAGCAAGCACGCATCCCGAGAGGCATTGTCCTCCGTGTTGGCTCGCCATGGCTCAGCTGTGTGGCCCGTGTTGGCTCGCCATGGCTCAGCTGTGTGGCCTGTCAGCTGGAGGTAGGCATGGCTCAGCTGTGTGGCCCGTGTTGCCTCGCCATGGCTCAGCTGTGTGGCCCATGTTGGCTCGCCATGGCTCAGCTGTGTGGCCCGTCAGCTGGAGGTAGGCATGACTGGGGCCCGAAGCTGCTGCTGTTGCCTGAACACAGCTCCGCCGCCTTTGCGTTTCACAGATCATGAGGATGTTCTTCAACGGCCGCTACATCCTCCTGCTGATGGGCTTGTTCTCCGTATACACGGGCCTCGTCTACAACGACTGCTTCTCCAAGTCGGTGAACCTGTTCGGCTCTGGGTGGAACGTGTCCGCCATGTACAGCGCCAGTCACTCTCCGGCAGAGCAGAGCAGCCTGGTGCTGTGGAAGTAGGTTCCCCTTACCGAGCGGTGGCTGCCAGCGCCTCCCCGCGGTCTGGCCCCCAGCCGCGGCCGCTGGCTCACTCTGCCTTGCGTTGCAGCGACAGCATCGTGAGGCGCACCAGGGTTCTGCAGTTGGATCCCAGTGTTCCTGGAGTGTTCCGAGGCCCCTACCCGTTTGGAATCGATCCCGTGAGTGTCTTCACTGCCACGGTACTCCTTGCTCTGTCCCACCTGGGTCTCAGTGTCCTGCGGCAGCACGCCCGTGCTCCGGGAGGTCCCGGCTGGGTGTGTTCTGAGCAGGTCACGTGTGCATGGAGCCATGAGCTGGCGAGTCTGCATTTGGGGAGTGAAGCCCGTGCCCAAGCTGAGCAGTCCATGGAGACAGCACTACTTCCCGACGTGTTTCTTTTTCTTTTTCCCTTTTAAAAGCAAGATTTATTTTATTTATTTCAGAGAGAGAGAATGAGACAGGTAGAGAGCTCCATTTGCTGGTTCACTCCCCAGATACCTGTGAGGGCGGGGGCTGGGCCAGGCCAAAGCCAGGAGCAGAGAACTCAGTCCATGTCTCCCATATGGGTGTCAGGGGCCAGGGACTTGAGCCACCGCCTGCTGCCTCTGGGTGGTACACTGACATCTTCTGGCCCATTTTACTCTAGTGAAAAGTGACTTCAGGAGCCACAAAATGGATATCATTGCTTACGTCTCTTCTTTGTTTACAATTTTTTTAAAGATTTATTTATTTATGTGAAAGTCAGAGTTGCACAGAGAGAGGAGAGAAAGAGAGAGTGAGATCTTCCATCCTATGGTTCACTCTCTAGATGGCTGCAATGGCTGGAGATGCGCCAATCCGAAGCCAGGAACCAGGAGCTTCTTCTGGGTCTCCCACATGGGTGCAGGAGCCCAAGGACTTAGGACATCTTGTACTGCTTTCCCAGGCCACAGCAGAGAGCTGTATTGGAAGAGGAGCAGCCGGGACTAGAACCGGTGCCCATATGGGATGCTGGCGCTTCAGGCCAGGCATTAACCTGCTGCGCTACAGCGCCGGCCCCTGCAATTTTTTTTTTTTTTTTTAAGATTTTATTTATTTGAGAGGTAGAGTTACAGACAGTGAGAGGGAGAGACAGAGAGAAAGGTCTTCCTTCTGTTCGTTCACTCCCCAAATGGCCACAATGGCTGAAGCTGAGCCAATCCGAAGCTAGGTGCCAGGAGCTTTATCTGGGTCTCCCACGCAAGTGCAGGGGCCCAAGGACTTGGGTCATCTTCTACTGCTTTCCCAGGCCATAGCAGAGAGCTGGATTGGAAGAGGAGTAGCCGGGACTAGAACCAACGCCCATATGGGATGCCAGCACTGCAGGCGAGGATTAACCCACTGTGCCACAGCACCAGCCCCTTAAGTCTCTTTGTATATGTGCATTAATTTTGATTCTTTGAGAAAGAAGTCGTATGGTGTTTTAGAACTAAAAGGAAGCTTAAGGCTCTCTGGTGCCTGCTGGGTGCTTGGTTGGACTGAAAAGTATTTGCAGAAGGAAGGCTGGCGCCGTGGCTCAACAGGCTAATCCTCCGTCTAGCAGCGCCGGCACACCGGGTTCTAGTCCCAGTCGGGGCACCGGATTCTGTCCTGGTTGCCCCTCTTCCAGGCCAGCTCTCTGCTGTGGCCCGGGAGTGCAGTGGAGGATGGCCCAAGTGCTTGGGTCCTGCACCCCATAGGAAACCAGGATAAGAACCTGGCTCCTGCTTTCGGATCAGCGCGGTGCGTTGGCCGCAGCGCGGCGGCCACTGGAGGGTGAACCAATGGCAAAGGAAGACCTTTCTCTCTCTCTCTCTCTCTCTCACTGTCCACTCTGCCTGTAAAAAAAAAAAAGTATTTGCAGAAGGAAAATAGCTTCTTAGGGAGCCAGGACCCCCGCCCCACACATGGGGCCCAAGCAGGCTGGGAGCCAGGACCCCTGCCCCGCACATGGGGCCCTAGCAGGCTGGGTCCCCGTGAGGCTCAGGCCTGGGAATCCCAGAGCAGAGGTCCCCTGGACCACCGGGAGCCTTCCTGGGGATTCTCCGTCCCAGAGAGGGGCTTAGAGGGAGGTGGGAGTCCCTGGGCAGTGCTGGGGTAGAGTGAGGATGAGTTCCTGGGTCTGCAGTCTGGGTCCTGCAGACACGTGTGTGGGGACTTCAGGGCATTTATGGGAAAAGGGATTAAAAGATGACTTTTCTCACAATGCGTCGTTTTCTCACAATGCACTTTCTTCCCACACTTCCCGAGAACTTCTCACATGCGTGGATATTTTTGGTACCAAAAGAAGCTTATCTTTAATTCCATTCTCCACGAAGTGCCCTTACGAGTTTATACCTGTATTTATGCACACACATATATGAAGAGACGAGCCATCTCCAGCCTTTTAGGAAGTCCCTGCTTGGAGCAGGCATTTGGCCCCATGGTTGGGATGCCCACGTCCCACGTCGGAGTGCCTGGGTTTGATTCCTGGCTCCGGCTTCTGACTCCAGCTTCCTGCTAATTCAGGCCCTGGGAGTTGGTGGTGATGCCCCAAGTACTTGGGTCCCTGCTCTCATGTAAGAGACCTGATTATGTCCCCAGCTTGGGCTCTTGTGGGCATTTGGAGAGTGAACTCGACGATGGGTGCTGTGTCTGACTTTCTCTTTCTGTCTCTGGGCATTGTTACACGGCCTGTCGAGCTGCTGCTTGGGGTGCTATGTCACGTGGCAGAGAGCTAGCTTGAGACCTGGCTGCTCCACTTTCATCCAGCTTCCTGCTAGCGCACCCAGGAGGCAGCAGGTAGCCTACATGCGAGTCCCTGCCACCCATGTAGGAGACTGCGATGGAGCTCTTGGCTCCTGGCCTTGGCCTGCGCCAGCCCTGGCTGCGGCGGACATTCAGGGAGCGAACCAGTGGATGAGTCCCCTTCCCACTCGCCGCCTCCTCCCAGTCCCAGCCTTACCCCTGCTCAGCAGCCTCTGCGGGCGGGTGGTTCCTTGTGTCCTTTCAGAGTGTTTGTGGGTTGGTGAGTGTGGATGGAGTCAGACACCCTCCAGGGCTGCGCTGTCAGAGACCGCGCTCCAGAACTTTCTGCCGGCTTGGCTTCCACACCTTCAAACCAGGGAAGCTCACAGGTACCCCTTCTCTTACCTTCCAGCCCGAAATGCCTCATTCTAAAATCTTTTTTTTTTAAAGATTCATTTTATTTATTTGAAAGACAGAGAGAGGTGTAGAGAGAGAGAGAGGTCTTCCATCTGCTGGTTCACTCCCCAGATGGCTGCAATGGCCAGAGCTGCGCCAATCTGAGGCCAGGAGCCAGGAGCTTCTTCTGGGTCTCCCACGTGGGTACAGGGGCCCAAGGACTTGGGCCATCTTCTACTGCTTTCCCAGGCCATAGCAGAGAGTTGGTTGGGAAGAGGTGCAGCCGCCCCCCCCCCCCCAGCTAAACTCCTAAAACACACATGTCAGAGAGTGGTATACCACATTTCGGTGTGTTCTAATGCGTATTCTGTACCCCTGCTCAGGGAAGGGAGGGGCTGGAGCCCAGGACCCTGCGAGTGTCCTGCTCCCTTCCCCACAGGGGCTGGGGGCCGGAGGGACCTTCTGCTCTGCACTGTGCTGTTCTCTGGTGTTTCTACCTGGGCGCTCAGCGTTCTGTGACCGTGGTAGTGGTGGAAGTGGTCCTTCACAGTCTGGCCTGGTGCAGGAAAGTCGGTGGTTCCCGGTTGACAGCATCGAGTCTGCTGTTTCCTCTTTAGATTGAAAGCTGCCTTTCAGCTGAAGCCCGGAACTTTCTCGAGTGCCAGCTGCTGAGGGAGGTCTCCTGTTCTGTTTTGTTTTTAGATTTGGAACTTGGCCACAAACCGCCTCACTTTCCTAAATTCCTTCAAAATGAAAATGTCTGTGATTTTAGGAATTATTCACATGACTTTTGGTGTCATTCTGGGAATATTTAACCACTTGTAAGTACATATTTTTTAAAGCCGTATTTGTAATAAGCCCGGGGGGCGTGTCCCGAGCGTTGCCGCCTGTTGACGGCTGTCCTGGGTAGCCGTGAAGGGTAGCCGTCCTGCTGCTGTGTGTGATCACGCAGTCCTCTCGCATTGCTTAGGAGCCTCCTTTATCTGGCAAATGTGAGCACAGGGTGTGTGCCGGGTGCTGTTCCAGGCACGAGGGGTTCAGCAGTGAAGGGACAGGAAGAAGTTTCTGTCCTCGGGGGGCTTGCCTGGAAGTGGGGAGGCGTGCACTCTGCAAGTTCCTGTTTATTTCCACAGTCATTTATCAGCAGAATGACAGAGAGGAGATGCACACGCACACACGTGCGCACACACATCACGCACACACGCACACACACACACACACACACACACACATGATCTTCCATCTGCTGGTTCATTCCCCAAATGCAACAGTGGCCAGTGCTGGGCCAGGCCGAAGCCAGGTCTCCGTGTGGGCGGCAGGGTGGATGTACTTGGCCATCTTCTGCTGCTTTCCCCGGTGCCTTAGTAGGGAGCTGGACTGGAAGCAGAGCAGCTGGGACTGCCGCCTGCACTTCCATGCGGGACGCTGGCGTCACAGGCGGTGACCTCCCCGCTGCACTGCAGTGCCGTTGTCGGTGCCGGCCCAGTGCGGTGACGCTGCCACCCTTCTCCAGGCACTTCAGGAAGAAGTTCAACGTCTACCTGGTCTCCATCCCGGAACTCCTGTTCATGCTGTGCATCTTCGGGTACCTGATCTTCATGATCATCTACAAGTGGCTCGTGTACTCGGCGGACACCTCCCGGGCGGCGCCCAGCATTCTGATCGAGTTCATCAACATGTTTCTCTTCCCAGCCAGCACGACGAGTGGGCTCTACCGGGGCCAGGTGGGTGTCTTCTCCCCGTGGCCCGTGGGCACCTGCCGTCACCACAGCGCGCCAGGCTTTGGGCGTGACGACACGCTGGCTGCCCCTCGGCGGCCGTCAGCCCTGGTGGGAAGATGTGTGTGACCCGAGGGTTTGTCTCACGATGTTTGTTAAAGCGTACCCTGGAGAACTTGGGCTAACTTCTGGCTGCATGCTGTGTCCTTCTTGAACTTTTGACTTTGTTTTTATTTATACTTCTGTTCATGATTTTCTTTTTAATTGTACTTTATCACTTTATTAAAACTTTTTAGATGAACACGGAAGCAGATAAATTGAAGGACGCTCAGTGGAGCACAGGTGCTGTGGCAGGAAGATCAGTGAAAGGGCCTGCGTTACTTAGCGCCCAGTACTGACCGAGACCTGCCTCACTTAGCGCCCAGTACTGACCGAGACCTGCCTCACTTAGCGCCCAGAACTGACCCAGACCTGCCTCACTTAGCGCCCAGTACTGACCGAGACCTGCCTCACTTAGCGCCCAGTACTGACCCAGACCTGCTCACTTAGTGTTCAGTACTGACCAAGACCTGCATCACTTAGCACCCAGTACTGACCGAGACCTGCCTCACTTAGTGTCCAGTACTGACCGAGACCTGCCTCACTTAGCATCCAGTACTGACTGAGACCTGTCCTTAGCACCCAGTACTGACCCAGACCTGCCTCACTTAGCATCCAGTACTGACCGAGACCTGCCTCACTTAGCGTCCAGTACTGACCGAGACCTGCCCCTACTTAGCTCCCAGTGCTGACCCAAGGCAATGCTTCCTTTGGTTACTGATTAAAAAAAAAAGATTTATTTATTTAAAGTCAGAGTTACAGAGAGAGAGGGAGAGATCTTCCATCCACTGGTTCACTCCCCAAATGGCCATAATGGCTAAAGCTGGGCCAGGCTGAAGCCAGGAGCCAGGACCTTCATCTGAGTCTCCCATGTGGGTGGCAGAGGTCGAAACACTTGGGCCGTCTTTCACTGCTTTTTCCAGGTCATTAGCAGGGAGCTGGATAGGAAGTGGAGCAGCCGGGACTTGAACCAGCGCCCATATGGGATGCCAGCCCTGCAGGTGGCAGCTTTACATGCTGCACTATGACTCTGGCCTTTGGTTATTCTTTTTTTTTTTTTTTTTTAAGATTCATTTATTTATTTGAAAGTCAGAGTCACACAGAGAGAGAAGGAGAGGCAGAGAGAGAGAGAGAGAGAAGTCTTCCATCTGCTGATTTATTCACCAATTGGCCGCAATGGCCAGAGCTGTGCTGATCTAAAGCCAGGAACCAGGAGGTTCTTCCGGGTCTCCCATGCAGATGCAGGGGCCCAAGGACTTGGGCCATCTTCCATTGCTTTCCCAGGCCATAGCAGAGAGCTGGATTGGAAGTGGAGCAGCTGGGACTTGAACTGGCGCCCATGTGGGATGCCGGCACTGCAGGCTGCGGCTTTACCTGCTATGCCATAGCGCCAGCCCGTCAGATAGTCATTAACAACAATAATAATCATCATCCCCATCCCCATAAGCCCCACAAGTAGGAAAAGGTATTCTGCTTGTGTTTTCCCATTTCCAGTGTTTTCAGCAAGGTGCTCGCTGGAGTTTGACTCTGGAGTTTTCCCACCATTTTCTTCCTGGTCTGAACCCAGATACCGCCCTGGTCGCTGCTGGTCAGTGGTGTTGTGCAGCGCTAGCGCTGGGCTGCGGGCTCAGCCTCAGCCGAGCTTGGCCTCACACTGGCTGTGCTGGCTGTGTCTGGAGCTGCCTGGCGCGCCCTCACCGCGTCACTTCCTCCACACCCCCCTGTGCACCCGCAGGAGCACGTCCAGAGAGTGTTGCTGGTGGTCGTCGCCCTGTCTGTCCCCGTCCTCTTCCTGGGAAAGCCCCTGTTTCTGTTGTGGCTACACAATGGGCGCAGCTGCTTTGGCGTGAGCCGGGTAAGTGTGAGCTGGCTGCGTGTCTGGGAGCGTGACCGGCTGTCTGTGCACAGGGGCACTGGGGATGAGTCCCAGGCTCTCGGTGTAAAAGCCAGGGCTGCTTCCTGGGACGCTGGTGCTGTGGGCTGTGCAGAAGCTTCGGGAGCCTGCCGCGTCCTGTGCCGGGCAGCAGGTCCCGCTAGGGCAGCTTGCCCGCCAGGAGCGAGCTCTGTCCTTCAGCACGGCTCAGCACAATTCAGACTTTTCTTCTATATTCCTCCCCTTTTAACATTTTTTTAAAAAAATTTATTTGAAAGGCAGAGAGACGGGGGAGAGAGAGAGAGATTGATCTTCCATCCACTGGCTCATTCCTCTAATGGCTGCAATAGCCAGTGCTGGACCAGGCTGAAGCCAGGAGCCAGGAGCTTCCTCCGAGTCTCCCACGTGGGTGCAGGGCCCAACCACTTGGGCTGTCTCCTGCTTTCCTAGGCACATGAGCAGAGAGCTGGATCGGAAGTGGAGCGGCTGGGACTTGAGCTGGCACTCATTGGGATGCCAGTGTCACAGGTGGCGGCTTACCTGGCTGGGCCATATTGTGTTTGTGGGTTCACGGGCGCTTGGCTCGTGCCAGTTTGGATGTGGTGGGTAACGCTGCTGTGAACGTGGCGTGTAGCTACCTCTCCCGGAGTCTGATCCCGGCTCTCCCGGGAGGCTGAGCAGAAGCGGAGCCGCTGCGGTGCATGGCAGTGCTGTCGGAGCCGCCGCGGCCACAGGCTGGCGAGCAGCAGCTGCCGCTCCCCGCATCCTTGCCAGAGCGCCTTTGTTTTCTTTTTCTTTAACGATGGTGTCCTAGTAGGTGAGAAATGATTTTTTTTCTTTTAAAGAGCTTTTTGTTCCCAAAGAGCTGAGTCATGGGGACACGCAGGCGCGTGGTCCTCTGGCTTTGTCGTGGCCTGTGGCTCCCAGGCGCTGACTCATCTGTTTTGGTTGCCAGAGTGGCTACACCCTCATCAGGAAGGATAGCGAGGAGGAGGTGTCGCTGCTGGGGAACCAGGACATAGAGGGCGGCGGTGACCCCATGGAAGACGGCTGCAGGGAGCTGCCGTGCAAAGAGGTGAGCAGAGGCAGGCGGGGGACCTGGCCCACGTGACGTCCATAGCCTGAAACACAGCGGTGATTCGGGCTTTCCCGAGGCCGTGTGGCTCATCCGGTTGGTGTCTCCACACAGGAGCACGGGTGTTCATCTTGGGGTTTCACCTGTCTGCTGCTCTCTCCAGCATTAACAGAAGTGACTGCAGACCCTGGTAGCCAGAGCTCGCTGTGGTCGCACACGCTGGAGACCCGCCCTCTCCTGGTTTCAGGGAGGCCTGCAGCCCACACTGGGCCAGGACGGGGTTGGTTTTGGAACGGTGATCACGGTTTCTGGATGTGTACCTGCGAGGCTTTGGTGGGTTTGATTCTTTGTGAGTTTGCTTTCTTTCTGAAGCTTTTGGCTCCGCCGTGCCAGGAGCCTGGCCATGCCCGGCGGCCTTCAGTCTTCCCCTGGCAGAGGAGCCCTCTGGCCTGCTCAGCGCCGGGAAGGCAAACCCTGGGGGAGCAACTGGGTAGTGCTGGCTGGGGCATGCGCTGTCACCGGACTGCGGAATGCGGCTCCGACGGCAGAGATGTGTCTCCCCACTGTGTGGATCCTGGTGTAGGCAGTGTTGGCCTCCCTGTGGCCGCTCTCCTCAGCTCATGGGCAGCCACCTCCGTGCCGTGTCCTCACATGGCCCCTCCTCCTGTGTGCGCCCCTGGTGTCTCCTCCGGTCCTGGGGATCAGGCGGCACCCTTATGACCACACGTGGCCTCAGCTGTCCCTTCAAAGTCCCTGCCTCAGATACACTCAGGTTGGGGTTAAGGCTCAGCACAGGGATTTGGGGGGACACAGTTCAGTGTGCAAGAGCTGTGGGTAGGGGTCCCCCAGGGTCTCTGGGGCTCAGGAGGGCCCCAGAGAAAGGTGGTGCTGTCCTGGGCAGGTGGAAGCGAGCTCGTGGCTCTCCTCTGAGCTGCTGTCTTGTCCTGAAGACTATCTGGCCACTTAATAAGGATTTGACAAAGCCTCTTAGGGTCAGCGCCCTGTCACTGTCCGGCAATGTAGTGCTTTAACTTGGGACGAGGAATGCCTGCACAGGTTCAGAGGGAATGAGCCGGGCTGGGAGGACCAGCACCGCTGCTCCGGAGCTGTCACTCGGGGCCCTCCCCCCCCCCCCTCCAGTTCAGGTGCCCTTTGTGTTCAGCTGTGAACTCTTTCCTCGTGAGTTGTGCTATAATCGGAGACTGGGGCCCTTGGGGCAGTCATGTGCACAGGGGAAACTGAGGCTGGAGGGGTGGGGAGTTGGGCAGTGGAAGGCTGTGGTCGCGGAGCCGTTTGGCGCAGAGCTGGGACTCCCTGTTCGTCATGCTGGGACTCCCTGTTCGTCATGCCGGGACCGTGCCCACCAGTCTCCTGGAAGCTGGCTCTTTCCCGGCAGGCCTGTGGGGACTGACGCACGCGTGTCATCTCCTGCAGTTTAACTTTGGGGAGATCCTGATGACCCAGGTGATTCACTCCATCGAGTACTGCCTCGGCTGCATCTCCAACACAGCCTCCTACCTGCGGCTCTGGGCCCTGAGCCTGGCTCACGCACGTAAGTCCTCGCTACCTGCGGTGCCTCGCTGAGCTCGGTGGGGGCACCGAGGCTTGTCGGCAGCCTCTGTCTTCCGGTTATTCTGTGAATGCTGAGTACCGCTGAGGTGTTTGGACTTCCCCTGAAACCTGGATATCTTGGGTTTTTGTTTTGGCCTTGCGGTGCTGTGAAAATAATCCCTGACACAGGAGGGGCTTTGAGACTCGCGAGGGACCAGGACCCTCTGGCGTGCTCTGCTGTTAACACTTTTGTTGTAAAGATTTTATTTATTTCAGGGGTTGAGTCTAAGACACAGAGAGAGAGAGAGGTGTCTTCTATCTGGTAGTTTACTCCCCTGATGGCCACACGGCCGGAGTTGGGCCAGTCTGAAGCCAGGAGCCAGCCCACTTCTTGCAGGTCTCCCACGTGGGGGCAGGGACCCAAACACTTGGTCTGTCTTCCATTGCTTTCCCAGGCCATTAGCAGGGAGCTAGATTGGAAGAGGAGCAGCTGGTACATGAACTGGCACCCATATGGGATGCCAGCGCCTAGGGCGGATGCTTAGCCTACTACACTACATTGCTGTCCCCCCCCCCCCACGTGCTTTTGTTTTATGGCCGTTACGTTGTTCAGCCTGCTACAGGGGTTTATTCCCAGTGAGCAGCCCCTACATGGGGCCAATGCAGAGTTCTGACTGGCAGTGGCCCCTGTGCAGAGGCCCAGTGGTGGACGCATGCTCAAGTTTCCATTGTCACAGTTCACTAACTGCGAAAGAGGCGCCCAGTCCACAGTCCTGGATCAGCCCCCAGCCTGCTGTGGTGGCCACTGTGTATCACCATTCAGCCCCCGCACAGACAGCAACTCTTGTAGCTGTGTTGGCCTCTTGAACAGTGACAGACTGACAGCATGTTTTATAAAAACCGGTAACTGAAAGGGAGAAGGGCCCAGCAAAGATCAAAGAAACAAAACATGACATTGGGTGGGTGTTGTGGGGCAGGGGTTAAGCTGCTCTGGGGATGCCAGCATCCCCTATCAGAGTCCCCGAATTCACTCCTTCTTTTTCTTTTTCTTTTTTAAAATGATTTATTTATTTATTTGAAAGGCAGAGTTACACAGAGACAGAGTCAGAGTGAGCGATAGAGAGAGGTCTTCCATCCGCTAGTGCACTCCCCAGGTGGCTGCAGATCGCCGGAGCTGGGCTGTTCCAAAGCCAGGAGCCAGGAGCTCCTTCCAGGTCTCTCACATGGCTGCAGGAGCCCAAGCACTTGGGCCATCTTCCACTGCTTTCCCAGGCCATAGCGGAGAGCTGGATTGGAAGTGGAGCAGCTGGGACTGGAACCGGCACCCACATGGGATACCGGCACTGCAGGCGGCAGCTTTACCTGCTTCACCACATCGTCGGCCCCCAAGTTCACTTCTGATCCAGCTTCCTGCTAGGGCGCATCCTGGGAGGCAGCAGACGGTGGCTCAAGTGTTTGGGTCCTTGCCACCCCCTGATGTAACCGTGCACTAGATGCCTGATCACGGCCCTGTTTATGTGGCTGCACTACTGCGCTCGGGGAAGCCTCCCGGCCACAGCTTGTTTGCATTGAAGCACAGCCAGAGGTCTGGGTGAGCCCGGCTGGAGGAGAGCCCATGGCCATCGTCCCCACTGTGCACAGGTGCAGCCAGCAGTTCCGTTCCGGGCAGAGCCGGGAGCAGACACCTGGTGCTCTGGCCTGTCCTGCTTGACCCTCGTCCCCTCCTGACTGATCTGAGTCAGGATCTGCCGCTGGGAGCAGGGGCTCTGGTTTTCCTGGAGCGCCCAGTCAGGCTCGGGGCGGCGCATGTGCTCCATGTGTGGATGCATGTGTCACGTTCAGCGTTGTCAGAGGCCCATTCCTTTGCAGAGCTGTCTGACGTGCTGTGGGCCATGCTCATGCGTGTGGGCCTCCGTGTGGACACCACCTACGGCGTGCTGCTGCTGCTCCCGGTCATCGCGCTCTTCGCCGTGCTTACAGTCTTCATCCTCCTGGTCATGGAGGGGCTGTCCGCATTTCTGCATGCCATCCGCCTGCACTGGTGAGTCCCCATCCCCGCCAGCGCCGGCGTCTGCTCACGTCCCCCTGGCTCCCGCCAGCGCCGGCCTCTGCTCACCTGCCCTGGGCTCCCGCAGCTGTTGGCCTCCGCTCACATCCCCTGGGCTCCCGCTGGCGCCGGTGCCTGCTCACATGCCCTGGGCTCTCGCTCTGGTTTCTGCACTGTTGTCCTGCCGTCAGCAGGTCGACGCTGAGGAGGTCTCTAGCCACGCATGTCCCGTGCCTTGAGCTCTCCCTGGGTCCTCCAGGTCGCCCTGTCCCACTCTAAGCTGTTTCCGCTGTTTCTTACGGCTTCACACACTCTATCAGTCACCCCGGTGGATCTGGTACCTGAGAGCCTCCCGGTGCGGTGGGTGTTGCGTGGGACGGCCAGGATGGGTTCGTGTCTCTGGCACACAGGGAAAAGCCAGCATTCAGCCAAGTAACAGTTCTCTTGCCAGGAGCATGTGTGGAAAAGCCGCACAGATGTTGTTTCCAGGAAACACAGCAACGTCAAAAATTCACATGAACACGTGGGTTTCTTGTTTGTTTCTTTTTTTAGGGTAGAATTTCAGAACAAATTCTATGCTGGCGCAGGCACCAAGTTTGTTCCTTTCTCGTTCAGTCTGCTCTCATCGAAGTTCGGTGGTGAGGACGACATGGCGTGACCGCACTACCGTGACTCACAGGCGTGCAGAGCTACGGGAATTATCATGTTACAGAATTCCATTTATGTCAGATTTATGATACAAAAAATCTGTCTCATTGATTGCCTTATGACACAGCCAAATGATCCTGTAAGATATACCTCTTCCTCGTATGTTAAATATTTTGTAAAGTTTTCCAATCTCAGATAGCTAATTTGTTTTCTTTTTGGTTTTTATTATGAGCAGATACAAGTTAATGCCGAATGTTATGTTTAAGTTAGTTCTTCGAATGTCACATTTGGGGAGGAAAGCCAATTTTGAATGGCTAATTGAAAATGGTTTAAATCTTTCATTCTTTTTAGACCTTATTTTAAAAAAAAGTTATTCTGTCACCTGATGTTGCCAGATAGTATTTTCCAGAAGCTGAAGCTAACTATAATGTTTTGAAAAAATGTAATGGCAGATAATCAGAAAGACTCACATTTTTTCTGCTTGGTTAAAAACTCGGCAACTTTTTTCTCACATGCAGGTTGAGGATTATTTCTCCGGTTTTGTCCTGTTTTAATAATTGGAGAAAACGGGATAAAGGGTGTAAGTGGTTTTCCCAGTAGGTATTTTTGTAGGAAATCCTTTTCCTGTCCTCCTCACACAGACCAGTTCTGATCATTGTTTGCTTGGGAAGATAAAGTACAGCCCGAGCCTCAGCTCCGTGTGACTGCCACAGGCAGGTGGGACCTCAGCGCTGCGCCCGGAGGGTCCCCGGGAGTGAAGGCCTGCGGCAGAGTAGGGTTTTGTCTATTTTTGTAACAGAATATAAATGAAGATATTTTACCAGGAGAGACTGTACTTACCCTTGAAAACAGCATACTTTTTTACCTTCAGACTAGAAATTCGTAACCGAGGTCTCATGAAGAATGAGTTAGAGGCCAGACCCCGCTCCGGGCAGCGGTGACACCGGCGCCTCCTTGGCCGTGGGTCTGGCGGGAGTCTGGGTCGCTCCCATTGAACATTCTGCTGCAGTGTGCATTCTTACAGTGTTCATGCTTCATTGTAGAATTCACTTTAATAATCAGTTCCCAAAAGAAACGTGGAGCATTTTCACGTTCTTACGATGCCAAGTGACACCCTCGAGGGCCTGTTTGTCACCGCGCTCCTGGGCCGTGGCGTGATGCGGAGCTGGGGGCCTGGCTTACCAGCCAGGACTGGCAGCGCTGGACCCTGGGCCCCGGTGCCGAGAGGCAGGCACACAGCGCCGGGCAGCACAGCTGGGACCACAGAGCTTGGTCACAGCAGAGGCGCTGCTCGCGGTGCGGCAGAGCTGGCTGGCTGGGCAGTGTCGCCTGTCCTGCCAGGTCCTCGGGCCAAGGGTGCTGCTGGAGCTGCAGAGCCCCCACGCGAGAAGGCGGGCATGGCTGATGCCCCCCACGTCTACCCCAGACTAAGGGGACGGCCAGGGACAGGTGTCACCTGCGGGTGTGGGACTGTTCTCACCGGCAGCAGCATCGTGGGGACCTCCTTCGATCCTAATGAACTCCTAGGAGAGAAGGGTCCTGTCCGCGGTGGCTGTGTAGCATGCGACTCCACGGGAAAGACTCTGGAATTCTAACTGCTGTGAAAGAACTCTGCAAATACACTTGTGTCTTCTAGGGGAAATTTGACTTTTTTGGTCACTGGCTGCACTGATGTGGCCAGAGTGCTGACTTTTGTTTGGAAGCTACTGCTTAGAACCTTGCACACTGCATTTTTTAAAAAGTATTTATTTGAGAGGCAGAGACACAGAGACAGAGACCGCTCCCATCTGCTGGTTCCCGCCCCAGTGCCTCCGGGGGCGGGGGGCTGGTACCAGCAGGAAGCCGGAGACAGAAGCCAGGAATCGGAGCCAGAATCAGCCAGTCAGAGCCGGACTCCACGGCGAGGACCTGAGCTGGGGCTGCTCCGGGGACGCTCGCTGGCCAGTGACGCGGGGTGGAGGTGGCGCTGCTGGGGCCGCCGAGGGGTCCAGGGTGGCCTCGGCCGCCTGCCGCGTGTCTACGCTCTGCCTGGGGTCCGGGTTCTCCCGTGGAGGCTGCAGGCGGGCTGGCCCAGGTCCCCCGGGGGGCGTCTTCTGTCAGTATTGCCTTTTACTAACGACCAATAAATACGTCTATATTTCTAGACCGTGGCTGTGTGCGTTATTAGCAGGCCCGCGCGCTGCGCCCCTCCCTCCGCGGTGCGGGCTCCCGCGGGCACCGGCCGCCCCGCGCCCCCGCGCCCCCGCGCCCCCGCGCCCCCGCGCCCCCGCGCCCCCGCGCCCCCGCGCCCCCGCGCCCCCGCGCCCCCGCGCCCCCGCCTCATCCGCCCAGGGCGCGTGGCCCGCGCAGGGGCTGGAGCTGCGGGGCGCGGCGGCCGTTTCCCGGGCGGTCGTTGCCAGGGGCGCCGCCGCCACAGACGCCCGCCGTCCCGGCCGCTCCGGTCCGCCGCGCAGGCTGCGCCCCGCCGGGCGCCATGGATGACCTGCGGGCGCTGTGGATGCGCGACCGTGTGTACGCGGCCTTCGGGCTCACGGACCCGCAGCTCTTCGAGGAGCTGCTGAGCCGGGACGACGGCGAGGCGGAGGACCTCGTCCTGCACTTCCTCAACCAGAGGAGCGACGAGGAGGCCGCCGCCACGCTCCTCTTCTGCCGCAAGGTGGTGCCGGAGGAGGAGGAGGTGGAGATCGGTGAGCGCGGGCCAGGGCAGGCCGCGGCTGAGGAGGGTGGGTGCCCGGGCCCCAGCTTTGGGGAGGTGACCTCCAGTGGTGCCGATGCGCAAACACCGGATTCCCGGCGCCCCCACCCCACCCCGGGAGGCCCAGTCCGCTCTGGGGTGGGCCCCGGGAACTTGGGGGCCCGAGCCGCCGGGAGCCCCCACTGTCTGACCCGCTCCACAGCGGCGGGGACCCTGACTGCATTTTTGAAAAGGGAACAAGACCCCGAAATAGGGGCCTGGCTCTGGCGCCCTGGGAGAGCTGTAGAGAGCTGGTGGCCGTGGTCCCCATGTCCATGTGCGGGGGCTCCTCCTGGGTGGCCCCATCCCACACGGACACAGGTCGGTCTGGCCTCACAGGGGCCCCTGGTGAATTTCTGGACTCTGCAGAGGGCACTCAGAAATCCCGGGGCTGCCACCCCTGGGCCCTCTCCACGTGGCTCCTCTCCACGGTCACTGCCAGGTGACCAGGCCGAGCTGCTGATCCTGGAGGTACCGTCCTGTGGGGTTCTGGCTAGAGCGGGGAGAGCTCCACTCACTCCCTTGACTGTTGAGCCCCCAGCCCCACAGAGCCCGGGGTCTCACCAGATCCTCTGGGGGAGGGAAGCTCAGTCCAGGGGACCGGTGGCCTTTGTCCCTTCTGTCTGTCCCCTGCTCATGGCTGCCGTGCAGGTGGACACAGATGGATGTGGGAGGGGGTGAGGAAGTGGGGCCATCCCCCCCAGTAGCAGTCAGTCCCAGGTGCTGTTCTGACAGGGACACAATGTGGTCATATGTATGTACCACCAGATAATTTCTTCACATTTGAAAAATCACACACGTATCAGCAAAGTCATGTTCTAACACCGTGTAGAATTAGGTAAAGTAAAATGCGGGAAAGCAGCCGTTCAGCCCTTGAGCCCCGTGCTCCTCCCATTCCTGCAGGTGACCACTGTTGACATCTGGTGTGTATCCTGCCAGATCTTTCTCAGATATTTATCATCTGTATCGTTCTCTATATAATTATATGTATGTGTAAAATGCCAGCATAGAGATGTATAAAGAGTCCCTAAGATCTTTTTTTTTTAAAGATTGATTTCTTTATTTGAAAGGAAGAGTTACAGAGAGGGAGAAATAGAGAGGAGAGATCGATTCTCTGGTTCACTCCCCAAGTGGCCACCGTGACCAGGGCTGGGCCAGGTTGAAGCCTGGAGCTGCTTCTAGGTTTCCCACGTGGGTGCAGGGCCCAAGCCATCTCCTGCTGCTTTCCCAGGCACATTAGCAGGGCGTTGGATCAGAAGTGGAGCAGCTGGGACTCCAACTGGTGCCTGTATGGGATGCCGGCACTGCAGGCAGTGGCTTAACTCACTATGCCACAGCACCGGTCCCCTTAGGATCTTACTGTAGTGTTATTTTGTGCCTTGTCCTCCCCTGTCCTGTGTGTCCAGGGATTTCTTCCATGTCTCCCTAACTTTAAGTGCATGGATCCACCCTGTGTGTGGTATTTGGCTTCTCACAGTGCTAACCCCACAGCCGCCGGCGTGTCTCTGCAGCACGGGGTTTACGCAGGAATTGGTCTGCAGTTCGCACAGGTCCTGCCAGTCTGCTGTGCAGAGCGGCTCCACGGTGCCCGACCCCAGCACCATGCTGGCATTGGGTGTCGGATGTTACAGGTTGAAAAACATTTTTTGCCAACCCCTCAGATGGAAATAGACATATTTCCTTATTCTAATTAATGTTTACATAATTATTTCGAGTCTTTTTGTCCCTTTAGTTTTTAAAATTGTGGTACCATTCACGTGACATGCAGTGTGCCGTCTTCACCGACGTCAAGCTCCTGGCTTGGCGACCTCATGTGGCATTCCCGATGTCCAGCACCCCAGGGCCTCATGCTTAGGCTGGTGGGTCATTTCTGTGTCTCTGGGCTGGGACAGGGGGGCTCTGTGCTCATTCTTGTGGCCTTGGCCCCTCGGCAGAATTTGCATGGTCTTCCCTTGCTGTCGCCGAAAGCTGGCTCTTTCTGGGTTGCTGAGGCAGACACGCTCCTCCATGAGCCACTTCCCCGCCTCTGGGTCTTGTGCAGTGCAAACTTACGTTCTGTCTTTCCTTCCTGGCTGTGTGGCTTTGAAGACGACGTACCTGTGCTGTCCGAGGAGGCGAATGAGGAAGAAGAGACCGGCGCCGAGAAAACAGAGCACGTGGACAAAGCTCCCGGTGTGGCGCCGGCAGTGGACAGAGCTCCAGGTGTGGCGCCAGTGCCGGGCCCCGGGGCAGGCAGCCTGTGAAGGCTTCACCTGGAGGAGGGTGTGCGTCTGCAGAGGGCCACTGCGGGGCTGTCAGCAGGTGCACCCAAGTGTCCCAGGGCCACGCCAGCTGGCTGGAAGCGACGCATGTCGCTCTCCCGGTTCTGGGGGCCGGAGGTCCCGGCCACGGCGACGGCAGGGCCATGCTTTGTGTGAAGGCCGGTGGCAGGGGCCACTCCGTGGCCTCTCTGGCTTCCGTGGCTGCATCAGCCCCGTCCCTGCCTTTGTGGTCACCTGGCCTTTCCCTGTGCGTTTGTCTCCCTCTCCTGCCTCTTTCTGTTTTCAAAAAAATTATCTACCTATTATTATCCAAGAGAGAAAGAGAAAGAGGGGGAGGGGAGGGGGGGGAGGGGAGGGGGAGGAGGCTCCCCGTGGTTCACTCCCCAAATACCTGTAACAGCTGGAACTGGGCCGGGCGGAAGCCAGGAGCCTGGAGCTCCACCTGGGTCTCCCACGTGGGTGACAGGGATCCAAGTACTTGAGCCACCACCTGCTGCCTCCCATGGTGGATGCTGGATCAGAAGTGGAGGCGCGGGGACTTGAACCTGGCGCTCTGAAATGGGATGTGGGAGTCCCAGGCAGCATTTTTTTTTTTTTTAAAGATTTATTTACTTGAAAGAGTTACAGAGAGAGAGAGAGAGACAATCTTCCATCTGCTGATTCACTCCCCAAATGGCTACAGCAAACAGGACTGAGCCAGGTTGAAGTCAGGAGCCAGGAACTCACCCGGTCTCCCCCGTGGGCATAGGGGCCCAAGCTCTTGGGCCATCCTCTGCTGCTTTCCGGAAGTGGGAGCAGCCGGGACTCGAACTGGCACCCCCAGCGCACCCCCTTACCCCGTTGTGCCGCAGCATGGCCCGGGTCCAGCAGCGTCTGAGCTGTGGCACTAAGTGGCCGCCGTGAGGCAGGCGTCTTTAATAACACCCGGCAGAGCAGTTACCAAGGCCTCCTAGGGGACAGCAGACCCAGGACCGGGGCAGATGGGGCTGGAAGACCTCGTGGAGGCCGGGAGGCCGGGAAGTGAGGGGGCGGTACTTCCAGGTCAGGGGGTGTGTACCGATTCTGATTGACACCTGACCACTGTACTTGCCCAGGGGCCTGGTATGCTGATGGAATCGAGGGCCGGGGACCTCCAGCCGGGTCTCTGAGGCCAGTGACGTCTTTGGTCTGGCCCTGCCAAGGCAGCCACAGGCTGGACTCAGAATTCAGCCCATCTGTAGCAGGCTGGTTTTCACGTTGATCACTTTGTATGGCTCGCCAGTGATGGTACAAGTACCCACATCGTGGCCGGCCCTGTGGCCTAGTAGGCTAAGTTTCTGCCTGCAGTGCCGGTATCCCGTTTGGGTGCTGGTTCTAGTCCCGGCTGCTCCTCTTCCCATCCAGCTCTCTGCTGTGGCCTGGGAAAGCAGGAGAAGATGGCCCAAGTGCTTAGGCCCCTGCACCCACATGGGGGACCACAAAGAAGATCCTGGCTCCTGGCTTTGGATTGGCCTGGCTCCAGCCATTGTGATCATTTGGGTAGTGAACCAGTGCATGGAAGACCTCTCTGTCGTTGTCTCTGTCTCTCTTTCTGTAGCTGTGCCTCTCAAATAAATAAAATCTTAAAAAAAAAAAAAATCCATGGGCCCCGCAGAAATGAGGTTCCCCACCCTGCGTTACGCGTTTACTGTTTCTTTGTGTTGGGAAGCTTGGAGCTCCCCTCCCGTGATAGCACGGGGCAGCCCAGGCTCGCCCAGGGCCGCGTGGCCCCTTCCACGACAAGCCGACTTCACTGCGGCGTCAGCGGCGGCCCCGGTGTCTGTGCCGGAGGGTGGTGAGCGGCACCCGGCTGCGTGGCTCCTGCCGCCCATTTCCTCTGCCAGCTCAGGTCTGGGTGCTTCTCGGTGGGACCCCCGGGATCTGACCGCGGGACGTGACCGCCCGTTCTCTGGGTGAGGGAAGCAGCAGCCGGGAGGGGTCGCCAGCCACACTGGCTGTGCCGGGGCCTGACCGCGACAGCTGAGCCCTGCAGAAAACCCTCCGTTCCCTGTGACTGACTGCCGGCTGTGCCGGGGCCCCCGGGGCCGAGGCCTGGTGCGCCCCCGGCTGCCCCAGGGGACTTGAGAGAGCCGTCGTCTCGTGCCCCGTGGGGTTTGGGTCCCGCAGAGAAGGAGGAGGAAGTGGTGACCTGTCTGCTGTGGCTCTCATGGATGCTAAGTCTCCTGTTAGGTGAAAAGCTGAGAACCCCTCGCTGGGCTCTGGAACTTGCACACACGCACACACACGCACACATGTTGATTCCTAATGGACAGCGGTCTGGGATGCCCCACAGCTTTTCCTCCGGCAAGGATTCGTTTGCACACGGTGCGCGTGCGTGGGGATCGGCACGGGGCAGGAGTCCTGGCTTTCTGCCCCTTTCACCTCTCGCCCAATCCTGTTTTGCAGCTAAGAACCTGCAGCTGAGAAGCGAGTCCATCGCCCCGCCTTCTCTCGGCGGAGAGGACGAAGAAGCAGCCAGTTCAGAAAGAGTCTCCCCCAAAGTACGCTCGGCTCTGCGTCCTCACTGGGCGGGTAGCGGGCCCGGTGTGTCCCCGCTGAGCCCGGACATGGCGCAGCCAGGGGACAGACAGTGCTGGGGTCCCCGGGGCTGCCCTTGGATCCAGGGGGGCCATGTGCACTCAGTGACCATGCGTGGCCACGCTCACCACGTTCTGCCGACCACAGCAGTAGCCCCAGCCTGGGGCCCTGGGCTTCGCTTGGGAGCCCCACTGGGGGCCTGCCTCACTCAGACCAGGGGTCTCTGGACGACCCTCCCGCTTTTCCCAGAGGTCAAACAGCCACGCAGACGCTGTGCAGGGCGGGTCCCCGAGGCCGGCGGAGGGCAGGGTTCGCACAGCACAGGCCTGCTGCCAGAGCTCTTTCCTGCGGCAGTGCCAAGGCCGGGAAGCCTGGGTGGGCAGTGGTGGCGGCCGGGCCTCCCCCAGTGGGACCTCGTTGCCGCATGGACGGGTCCCACGCTGCAACACAGCACAGGCCTGCTGCCAGAGCTCTTTCCTGCGGCAGTGCCAAGGCCGGGAAGCCTGGGTGGGCAGTGGTGGCGGCCGGGCCTCCCCCAGTGGGACCTCGTTGCCGCATGGACGGGTCCCACGCTGCAACACAGCTCCGGCCGGGCCGACACCTGTGACTCGGGGTCGGGGTGGACGACAGACCTCAGCTCTGACTGGCATCTGGTCCGCTTTGTCTCAGAGGCTGGTGAAGCGCATCGTGGACAGGACCTACCTCCAGGTGCTCTGCATCCCGGTCCCCGAGGAGTTCCTGGACCAGAACGTGGTGTTTTTCCTCAGAAACACGAAAGGTGCGTCTGTGTGTGTGTGTGTGTGTGTGTATGAGAGAGAGAGAGCGCACTTCTCTTTCCCCTCTACCCTCTTGGGGTGTAACCTTCTGTTGGTGCACTGGATCCCCGGTAGTTGCAGACGGGGTACTTGCGAATTCGCCCACTCACCGAAATCTTGCATTGCCCTTGGCGGTCACGGGTGGGCGGGCAGAGCCGCCCGACACGTGTGCTCCCAGGTGAGCCTGCACAGGGCCGCGTTCTGCCCGCGCCTCTCCCTGCTCCGGTTCTCACGTGCGAGTGAGCTGTGAATGAGCACCACGTGTGTGCGTGTTTGAGCCTCCTGGAGACCTTGCCGCTCAGCACCGCACAGCCTCACGTGGGCAAGGACGAGAAGGTTTCGGCACGCAAAGAGCACGTGTGTGTTTGCGTGGTGGCCTTCCGGCGTGTGTGACGGTGGCCTGAGCTAAGCCAGGGGTCTGTGAGCAGAGCCACACGCACAGCTGATGAGTCGGCGTGGCCCAAGGTTGGCAGGACCCTCACCCAGGGGACACGGTTCAGCCCAGGGTGCTTCAGAAAGTTCATGGGAAAAAGAATAAAAAGACAAAATTGGGCCGGCACCGCGGCTCACTAGGCTAATCCTCCATCTGTGGTGCCAGCACTCTGGGTTCTCGTCCCGGTCGGGGCGCCGGATTCTGTCCCGGTTGCCCCTCTTCCAGTCCAGCTCTCTGCTGTGGCCCGGGAAGGCAGCTGAGGATGGCCCACTGCATGGGAGACCAGGAGAAGCACCCGTAGCGGCCATTTTGGGAGTGAACCAACGGAAAAGGAAGACCTTTCTCTCGGTCTCTCTCTCACCATCTAACTGCCTGTCAAAAAAAAAAAGACAAAACTGATGGGCGTGCTTTGGCCTGGCGGTTAAGACAGTCCCATTAGGAGTGCCTGGGTTCCAGCTTCCTGCAAAGGCACCCTGGGAGGCAGTGGGGACGGCTCAAGTGCCTGGGCCCCTGCCACCCACATGGGGGACCCGGATGGAGCTCCTGGCTCAGCTCTGGCTGTCGTGGGCATCTGGGGAGTGAACCGGGACATGGGAGCACCCACTCTCCCTGCCTTTCAAATGCATACATAAATAACAAAATCTTTTAAAAATAGATATGTGTATTTTGGTGCAGAAATTGAATCCATGTGTGGCCTTTTCCTAATATGCATTTTTCTGTGAACTTTAAAAAATTAATTTAAAACTTAATCGTATTACTTGCATGGCAGAGAGACAGACAGTGGAGGGAGGCAGTTCCTATCCACTGATTCGCTACCCAAGTGCCGCAATGGCCAGGGCTGGGAACGCCATCCAGGTCCCCCCGTGGGTGGCAAGAACCCAGTTACTGGGGCCTCCACTGCTGCCTCCAGGGTCTGCAGAGGCAGGAGGCTGAGTCGGGAGCCGGGCCAGGAGTGGAACCCAGGTGCCCGGGGTCCCTAACCGCTGAGCTCCCTGCCCGCCCCTCTGCACCCGTTGTTCATTCATGGCTACCGCCCTGCTGTATCGCCATGGAAAGAGACGCACTGAGCCAGGAACTGTGCGGCCTGCGAGGCTGCCCAGATGGTAGTTGCTTCTGCGGTGTGGCCGTCTCTCTGCCTCCTTCCCCCGCCAGGCTGGGCACAGGGTCCAGGTCACCTGTGTGGCGTCGATCAGCCTGTTAGCAAGTTTGTGTTGTTAAAGGCCCTGGGGCTCGCGAGGCGCATGGGTGATGGGTTGAGGAGGAGCTGCTGGGTGGTGGGCACGCCGGCTGGCAGGTGTCGCGGGCGGTTGGGGCTGCTCTGGCAGAAGGCACAGACCGAGCCGAAGACACCAGCTGTCTGTTTCTCACGGTTCTGGCGGCTACGGGTCCAAGCTCAGGGGCTGGTGCAGCCCGTGTGTGTGTGTGGGGGGGGCGCTTGCCGGTTTACACAGCAGAGAGCAGGACAGTGAGCTGGCTGGAGTATCAAACCGTGAGGGTGCCAGTCCCGGCACAAGGGCCGCGCCCCGCCCCGGGAACCCAGGGGACGCAGACTCTGTTCACAGCAGCCAGGAACCTCAGGATCTTTTGTTTGTTTCCCTCCCCCCCTCCTTATTCAGTTCTTTATTTGAAAGGCAGAGTTACAGAGAGAGGGACAGACAGAGATCTTCATCTGCTGGGGCTGGGCCAGGCGGCAGCCAGGAGCTGCATCAGGGTCTCCCATGCAGGTGCAGGGGCCCAGGGACTTGGGCCATCTGCTGCTGCTATCCCAGGCACGTTAGCAGGGAGCTGGCTGGGAAGTGGAGCAGCCGGGACGGATCCGATGCCCGTATGGGATGCTGGCATCACAGGCGGTGGCTTTACCCCATGTGCCACAGTGCCAGCCCCAAATGGATGTTTCTGGACAACCCAAACCCTTCCTGTCACCGTCCATCTACATATTCCAGCCAGGTTGTCGGGTGTGCACGGCCCTCGTGAGCAGTGTGCCCGAGCCACAGCGTGCCCGTGCCGTTTCTGTTGCTTGCCGGCCGGGGCTTCGTTTCAGCACGAAGTAGAGGATGTTCCAGGCCTGCGGCCGCAGCATCCCCACACCATGACCGCAGTGGGGAGAGGGCCTCCTCCCCGCGCGCTGACTCGGCCCTCGGCGCTCTCCCCATGCAGAGACCGTCGCCGAGGCCAGCGACATGAGGGAGGCCATGGACATCATGCCGGAGGCGCTGGAGTATGGCGTCATCAGCGGCCAGGTGCTCGGCTTCCTGAGGGACGTCCTGTGCCAGGTGAGCGGGCGCAGGCAGGCTCGGCGTCCCTGAGCACAGATGGGCAGTGGCAGCTCCCACACGGAGGGCAAGGCCGCGGGCGGCGTGGGTGACGTCCCCGGGCACGGCAGCGAGAGATGAGACAAAATCCAGGAGGTGATGGGGGCACGGGGAAGACCAACCCTGGTAGCGTGCGTGACCTTGAGCAGGGTGTGATGACTGGTTTTGTTTTAAGAACCAAAAAACCTCCCAGGCAGGCCCCTTCACTGGGGGCGAGCTCCAGGGAAGTGGGGGGGGCGGCTCGGGAGAGACCCCTGGAGCAGGCAGCATCGAATTGAGATCCGAATGGGACAGCGGAGGAGGGAGGGCCTGGAGGAGGAGTGTCCTGGGCAGGAGCTGATGGTATCAGGGGCCCTGGGGCCCGAGCAGCGGGGGCCTGTGTGGGGGTGGGGAATCCAGCGATTCCGAAGCTTCCCAGTGGAGGCCGAGGCAGGTATGTGCGTCCGGAGCACAGGGACGCGCTCAGGGCTGCCGTGTGGGTCCCTGCCCCACGGAGCTCCCGTTCCGGTCCGGAAGCTTCTCGTTAACCAAGACCAGCGAGGAAACGCATGGAATAGTAGACCTCGGCCAGAGTTAAGGAGTCTGATGGCAGACCGGAAGGGGGCGGGGTGCAGGTGAAGCTGGGGGCTTCTCTGTTTTTTGCCCGGGGGCGGGGGGAGGGAGGCCTCACTGACACCACCAGTGTCCAGGTTACTAGGACTGGTGCAGTAGCCAAGAGTCCTCCCAGCTTCTGTTCTCCCCCGTGCCACACCCATCACTTGCTGAGCAGAGTGACCCTTCACCAGAGGCGGTGCCGAGCCAAGGGACCCGGCGAGACGAGCAAGGGAGCGAGCAGAGGCGGAGGGGCCGGGGGGCCTGGGGCCTGGGCGACCTGAGCAGAGGCAATGCTCTCTGGGATGCTGGAGGCTGGGAAGCCACAGGCGAAACGGGCTGGTGGGTTTGGCCGCCGCTGGTGGCTGCCACGGAGCAGTGCTGATGGAGTTCAGTGGCAGTGGGGGGGGGGTGGACAGGCAGCTCCCGAGAGCTGGGCACCCTGTGGGTCGCCACCAGACTTCTGAACACCATGGTTGTTTGAGGACACCTTCTTATTTATTTTTAACATTTACTTGAAAGCCAGGGTTGCAGAGAGAGACAGAGATCCTCCATCTGCTGGTTCATTCCCCACGTGGCCTCAGTGGCCGGGGCTGGCCAAAGCCAAGAGCCAGGAGCTTCTTCCAGGTCTCCCACGCAGGTGCAGGGGCCCAAGGACTTGGGCCATCTTCTACTGCTTTCCCAGATCTTAGCAGAGAGATAGATCGGAAGTGGAGCAGTGGGAATTGAACCCTTGCCCTTATGGGATGCCGGCACTGCAGGCGGCAGCCCCCATTACATATTTGAATCAAATCCAGCTTCTGTTGTTTGGGTCTGTGCCCTGGGTCTGCGTGTCTCATGTGTTCACACCCGGATGTCAGGGTCACGGCCCACGAGAGCCAGCGGCAGCCACGCCGGTGTGAGCCGTTTGGTGCACTTGGCGTTTCAGGTGTTCTTGCCGGCACTGTCCTTCAATCAGCACAAAGCCGAGGCGGCCACGGGCCTGGGCGCTGGGGAGACGGTGGGCACTGTGGAGTACGAGACGGTGCTGCCGGCTGTGCCCGGTGAGGCCGTGGAGTACCACGGCATGCAGCTCATCCGGGACGAGTTCCTGATGAACGTGCAGAAGTTCGCCAGCAGCATCCAGAGGACCGTGCAGCAGCTGGAGGGTGAGCACCCGGCCCACCCCCCGGAGGAGGCGGCCGGGGGGCAGCAGCGTCTGTGTCGCCGACGCTGCCGTCATGGGGGAGGCGCCGAGCGAGCCTTCCGCAGAAGGGACGGCAGGTGCACACAGAGCCGTGGTGGAGGGAAGAGCTCGGGAAAGACAGGAGGGCCTCCAGGGTTTGGGAGTGGGGGAAGGGGAACCAGAGGGGGCTGCGTGGAGGAGGTGGTGTTTGACTTCATCTGAGGGTCGCATGCAGCAGTTCTGTTGGGTCAAGCGCCCCTGCACCTCCTCAAGTGGGTGGTGGCCTGGCCAGAGTGCCAGAGCCCGGGAGAATGAGCAGTGGGGCGAGGATACGGGCCCAAGCGGTGGGCTGAGGTGGCAGGTGGTGAAGAGACAACGGAGGGGCTGGTGTTGTGGTGTTGTCACGCTGGCATCCCAGTGGTTGTCGATTTGTGTCCCGGCTGCTCCACTTCTTTTTTTTTTTTTTTAAGATTTATTTATTTATTTGAAAGGCAGCGTTACAGAGAAGCAGAGGCAGAGGCAGAGGCAGAGGCAGAGGCAGAGAGAGAGGTCTTCCATCTGCTGGTTCACTCCCCAAAAGGTTGCAAAGGCTGGAGCTGCACCGATCCAAAGCCAGGAGCCAGGAACCTCTGGTCTCCCAAGCGGGTGCGGGGGCCCAAGGACTTGGGCCATCTTCTACTGCTTTCCCAGGCCACAGAAGGGAGCTGGATGGGAAGTGGAGCAGCCGGGACTTGAACTGACGCCCATATGGGATGCCAGCGCTGCAGGTGGTGGCTTTACCTGCTATGCCACAGTGCTGGCCCCTGCTCCACTTCTGATCCAGCTCTCTGCTGTGGCCTGGGAAGGCAGCGGAAGATGGCCCAAGTGCTTGGGCCCCTGCACCCATGTGGGAGGCCTGGAAGGAGCTCCTGGCTCCTGGCTTCAGCCTGGCCCAGTCCTGGCTGTTGTGGCCATTTGTGGGGTGAACCAGCAGATGGAAGACCCCTCTCTTTCTCTCTCTCTCTCTCTCTCTCCTTCTTCCTGTAACTCTGCCTTTCAAGTAAATATTTATTTACTTGGAAGATTTACTCATTTGTTTATTTGAAGGCAGAGTTATGGATAGAGGAGAGACAGAAGATGCTGTCAGCTGTCATGTTTTTAAGGAGCTCTTCTTCTTTGTACATTTTCCATAGCATTTTGTTTTTGTTTGATGGCTACACGCGTCTCGAATCTCCGAGACCACCAGCGGGCCTTCTCTTGGGAAATGGTCTCTGTTTCTTCTGAGGTCATTTTCCCCTGATTTTTCTTTTTCTGTTTCATGCTGGAGGTTTTCTCAAATAGCTGTTAAATTCTGGCTGCTTGTTCAATTTTTAAAAATTTTTAGTAGACTTTTAAAAAAATATTAATTCTGAATATTTATAACTGACAGAGAGAGATAGGGAGAGAGAGGTCTTTTTTTAAAAAAATTTATTTGACAGTTATAGACAGTGAGAGAGAGACAGAGAGAAAGGTCTTCCTTCTGTTGGTTCACTTCCCAAATGGCCACTACAGCCAGTGCTGCGCTGACCTGAAGTCAGGAGCTGGGTGCTTCCTCCCGGTCTCCCATGGGGTGCAGGGGCCCAAGCACTTGGGCCATCCTCCACTGCCTCCCAGGCCACAGCAGAGAGCTGGACTGGAAGAGGAGCAGCCGGGACTAGAACCATGTGCCCATATGGGATGCCAGCGCCACAGGCGGAGGATTAACCAAGTGAGCCATGGCGCCGGCCCCTGAGAGAGGTCTTCCATCCACTGGTTCTCTCCCCAGATGGCCATATGTCTGAGCCTTGGCCAGGTTGAAGGCAGGAGCCAGGAGCCTCCTCCAGGTCTCCCAGGTTGGGTACAGGGCTGCCTTCCACTGCCCTCCCAGGCCACTAGTAGGGAGCTGTATGGGAAGCGAGCAGCCTGGGCTCGAGCAGGCTCCGTGGGCCTGCGTGGTGGCTGACAGAGCCCTCCCTGCCCACCAGGCGAGATCAAGCTGGAGATGCCCACCATCAGCGTGGAAGGGGAGGTGTCCGAGCTTGCCGCCGACCCCGAAACCCTGGAGGCACTGGAGCAGTGCGTGATCAACTGGCTGAACCAGATCTCCACAGCCCTGGAGAGCCAGCTGAAGAAGACGCCGCAGGTGATGCGCGGGCTCCTGGTGTCCCTGAGAACCGGCAGCGCTCGCTGTGTGTGTGTGGTGGGGGCTCGGAACTGCACGCTGCAGCTGTCCCCAGACTTCCCTCAGAAGTCCCGAGAGCACGTTCTGGGCCGTGTGAGGTTGGTGCTCAGTTCACGGGGCTGAGAGGCCCAGGCAGCTTGCCCTGGACTCTGCGCCTCTGTCCGCCTCCTCTCTGAGGACTTTGTCCTCTGCAGCCCCTGCGGGTCCCCCTTCCACAGGGCCAGGGCTGAGGGCCCTGGCCCAGCGCTCCCAGCTGCAGCACCCAGCCCGACGGGTCCCCGCGTGGGTGCTGAGGGCCGGGGCATGGTTGTGTCGCCCTGCAGGGTAACGGGCCCCTGGCGGAGATTGAGTTCTGGCGGGAGAGGAACGCGACGCTGAGCGCGCTGCATGAGCAGACCAAGCTCCCGGTGGTGCGGAAGGTGCTGGAGGTGATCAGGCACGCTGAGTCCATGCTGGTGGCCAACCTGCAGCCGGTGCTCACCGAGCTCTTCAAGCTGCACATGGAGGCCTCGGACAACGTGCGCTTCCTGTCCACCGTGGAGCGCCACTTCAAGGTAGGCCCGCTGTGCCGCCCAGGCGCCCGCTGTCACGCCGGGCACCTGCCCATGGTGGCCTCGTTCCCCCTCCCCCCCAAGCTGCAGCTGTGGCCCCGACAGGACCCCTGACCCACGGCCCCCCAGGAGTCTCTGTATTCGTGCGTCCTGCAGAACCTAGGTGCCTGGGCTCCCGCGGGGTTTGTGCCCCTGCATCTGCCCCAGAGCGCGTGCTCTCGGGCTTTCCTGTGGTGCCGGGTGCCCCTGCCCCATCCTCAGCCCCCGGCACTTTGCCTGCGTGCTTCTGCGGGGATGCAGGTTTTTAGCCAACCCGCGCCCGGGAGTGGAATGGCTGGGTCATGTTGCGGTTCCGTGTTGCTGTCCGTGGGGTGCTCGCTGGGGCTGAGCTCTGTTTGGACGAGCGGGGTCATGGCTCGCGTTCCCCGCTCCACAGCTGAGAGTCCTCAGCCCCCCGCTGCCCTAGGTGCTCTGCGGAGAGCGGTTTTACAAACTCTCACTGCGATTTCCTGACCAGCTGGCTGACTGGCAGTCTCCCGGTCTATGGGTTGATTTTTAATTCTCTTTCCTTTAAAAAAAAAATGCGTGCATGTTAATTTTTAGCTGAGAGGCAGAGTGATGGGGGAGATGGAGAGAGCTTTCGTAGCAACGGACAACGGACGCGGTGTTTGTGTCTCCATCCTGTGGGGCAGGAACTTACGCAAAGCTCCACAGGGCAGCCCCTTGGGCTCCTAAACGTGTGATGGGGGGACCCCTTTTCTTTCTTTTCATTTGTTTATTTGAAAGGCAGAGTTAGAGAGAGAGAGAGAGAGATTGATTGATTGATTTTCTGTCTGCTGGTTCACTCCCCAAATGGCCAGAGCTAGGCCAGGCTAAGCCAGGAGCCAGGAGCTTCTTCCAAGTCTCCCACTCTGGTGCAGGGGCCCAAGGACTTGGGCCATCCTCTACTGCTTTCCCAGGCCACAGCAGAGAGCTGGATCACCAGTGGAGCAGCTGGGACTGAACCAGCAACCATATGGGATGCCGGCGCTGCAGGCGGTAGCTTTATCCACTGTGTGTCACGGTGCCGGCCCCGGGGGACCCCTTTCCTGTGACATCTCTCCCAGGGGCCTTGAGGGTGCTGGAGCAGTCATGCAGTCAGGACGCAGGGCCGTGCTGGCCAGGCAGGGGTGGCCGCAGGCTCGGGGGGTGGGGAGAGGAGTCTGCCTCCTGCTGCAGGGGGGTGGGACCGAGTTGTCACTGTGGCTGCCTTTGCTTTTCTGTTTGTTTATTTTATTTGGGGGGAGGGGAGAGAAAAAGAGAGATCCATCACTGGTTCACTCCACAAATGCCTGCAAAGGCTGGGGCTGGGCCAGGCTGAAGCCAGGGGCCAGGAGCTCCCTCCTGGTCTCCCCCGTGGGTGGTAGGAACCAAGCACCTGAGCCACTACCTGCTGCCTCCCATGGTGGGCATGTGCAGGAGCTGGATTTGGGAGCAGAGCCAGGTGTTCCGAGCAGCGTCTCAGCCACTGGGCCAAGCGCCTTCCCGCGTGTACTGTGTGTAGGCTGTGTGTGCGTGTGCTACTCAGCACACACAGTCAGCTCTCAGCTCCCCTGTTCTGTGTCCGTGGAGGCACCAGCTGCGGATGGCAAGTGTTTGAAAAGCTGTTCTGCATGCCTGAGCGTGCACTGGCTTTGTCTCTGAGCTGTGTTCGTAGTGCTGACATTGGGCCGGGACACTTCCCCAAGTGTATGCAGAGAACGGCACTAAAATGTGCCCTTATTCTGGTGCAAAAAAAAAGTTCTTGAAATCCACGCGTAGCTTCTCCATAAGATGCATTTTCCGTGGGCGTGCTGGGGACCCCTGGCACTGGGTGTAGCCTGTGACTACACAGCAGGACATGTGAGGTCTCGGCAGATACCAGGCCGGCGGCGTGAGGGTCTGGGGGCCCTCGAACTGGGCCCTCCATGGACGACTGTGCACGTGTTCTCTTTACACACACATGCACACGTGTGTGAGTACGCACGCATACACATCCTGCATGAGTGGTATGTGGACGTGCCTGTCCTTCCCACAGCTGGTGCAGGTCGCCTCGTCCCCATCCTGCCTCTGCAGTTGCAGGCTCGTCTCGAACCTCTTCCTGGGGCCCCTGACCTGGGCCACAGCCACTTGGCTCCCTCCTCCCCTACCACAGGCAGAACATCACACACCCTCACCTCTCCCCCACCCCGCAGAACATCACGCACATTCCCCACCTCTGTGTCCCCTGGGCAGACCATCACACACCCTCACCTCCCCCCTCTCCCCGGGCAGACAATCACATACCCTCGCCTCCCCCCCCATCCCACAGAACATCACGCACCCTCCCCCCTCTCCCCAGGCAGAACATCATGCACCCTCCCCCCTCTCCCCAGGCAGAACATCACGCACCCTCCCCCCCTCCCCTCCCCGGCAGAACATCACGCACGGGGCCGGCTTCCACGTGGTCCTGGACACCATCCCCTCCATGATGAGTGCGCTGCGCATGGTGTGGATCATCTCGCGGCACTACAACAAGGACGAGAGGATGATCCCGCTCATGGAGCGCATCGCCTGGGAGATCGCCGAGAGGGTCTGCAGGGTGGTGAACCTGCGCACCCTGTTCAAGTAAGGGCAGGGGCGGGGCGGGTCTGGGGGAGGGGGGACTTGCAGCCCCACACCACGCACTCGGCCGCCATGGGCAGCTCAGCGGTTTCACATCCCCAGGACTGCACATCTGTCACCACCACCCACCCGAGGGGCACTTCCTGCGTCCCCAGCGGACGCCCCGCACCCTTGCCACTTGCCCCCAGGCCCTGCAGCCCCACCGGGGTCCCCTGGGGACCGCATGCGGTGGGCTCCTCTTGGCCTGGCGCTCAGCACCTGCTTCCAGGGCCCGTCCACTTGTGGCTCTGTGTGTCTCCTGCTCCTTTCCATGGCTGGGTGGCACCTGCTGTGGGGGACTGACCTGGCATGGTCTTCCCTGGTTCTGCTTGGAGACGGTGTGATGGGGAACAGGGGGCCCTTAGTCTGGGACCCCAGCTCCCTCAACGCCTTTTTACTTTACTTTCTTTAAGATTTATTTATTTGAAAGAGTTACAGTGATGGAGAGACAGAGATTTTCCATTTGCTGGCTGGTTCCCCAGATGGCCACAGTGGCAGGGACTGGGCCAGACCAAAGGCAGGAGCCAGGAGCTACTTCCAAGTCTCCCACGTGGGTGCAGGGGTCCGATCACCTGGGCCATCTTCTGCTTTCCCAGGCCACAGCAGGGAGCTGGATGGGGAGTGGAACAGTCGGGACTCCAGCTGGCACCCATGATGCCAGGGTTGCAGGTGGCGGCTTCACCCACTACGCCACACGCCAGCCCCTTTTTTCACTTTTTTAATAAAGATCAAGGGGGCAAGTGTTTGACTCAGGTTAAGACGCCTCTTGGGATGCCCGCATTGCACACAGGAGTGCCCGGGTTGAATCCCGGCTCTGCTCCAGTTCCGGCTTCCTGTTAATGTGCACCTGGAGGCAGCAGGCGGTGGCTCGAGGACTTGGGTCTCTGACACCCACACAGGGGACCTGGACTGAGTTCCTGACTCCTGGCTTCGGCCTAGCCCAGCCTGGGCTGTCGCAGGCAATTGGGGAGTAAACCAGCAGATGGAAGATCTCTGTTCTCTCTCTCTGTCTCTGAGTCCCCCTGTCTGTGTCTCTGCCTTTCAAGTAAAGTGAAAATGCGTAAATAAAAATTCCATGAACGTAAGCACCAGTGCCGTGGTGTTCCAGGCTGCACAGGTGTCATGGCCGCCATAGGACCCACGGCCACCAGCTCCCCTCCTGCAGCAAACAGAGCTCCACACGCGACCACAGTTTTGCACGGTGGGCAGCAGCAGCGACGGGGCCGAGTCCCCAGCCTGGGCTTCCTCCCTGGTGCACCCGGAGCTTCTCCCGACAGGAAGGCTCCTTGGGGTCCCGGGGTTATGTGGGAGAAGCCAGGCACACAGGGAGGCAGGGCGCGTCCTCGCGTCCTCTTGTTGATGGAGGCTGAGGCAGGGCGCGTCCTCACGTCCTCTTGTTGATGGAGGCTGAGGCAGGGCATGTCCTCGCGTCCTCTTGTTGATGGAGGCTGAGGCAGGGCGCGTCCTTGTGTCCTCTTGTTGATGGAGGCTGAGGCAGCCTGGGTCCGAGTGGAGAGCGGTGTGTGCTGGAGGCGGGGCAGCCGGGCCCAGGTCGCACTGGACACGTGTGGTCGGGCCTTGGCCCACGGCGACCGTGGCCGTGATTTATGGGGGCTGAGAACAGAGGTTTGCGAAGGCCACGCATGCGGCACAGAGGAGGAGACAGAAACACTAGTGACCATGATTTGATCACTTCCAGACGTGGACATGTCCTGAGCCACCACACGGTACCCCACAGATGTGTGCTGTGACATGATGTCACACGGTAGCAAGCGTGTGCATTGTGACATGATGTACAACACACAAGCATTTGTACTGTGCCATGACGTCACACGGTACACAGCGTGTGCACTCACGACCGTTCATTACGCCGTACACAGCATGTACACCTAGGACGTGATACCCCCCCCCCCCAAACGTATGACACCCCCCGGATGTAGAAGAAATTACGTTTTTTGAGCTAAAAGGAAACGCATTCTGCCCGAGGCCGCTGCTCCCGCTGGGAACCGGGCTGGGCCCCCCCGCCCTGCCTCCCCCTCCACGGCGCTGTCTGCTTCCCAGGGAAAACCGAGCGAGTGCACAGCGCAAAACCCTGGACGCCAAGAACACGCTGCGGCTGTGGAAGAAGGCCTACTTCGACACCCGCGCCAAGATTGAGGCTTCGGGCCGGGAGGCGCGCTGGGAGTTTGACCGGAAGCGGCTGTTCGAGCGGACGGATTACATGGCCACCATCTGCCAGGACCTCTACTACATTTTGCAGGTGGGGGGCTGGGCTGCGTGCTTTTGAGTGGCAGGAGGGCAGTGGGTGGGGTCAGAGCTTGCCTGGTGGGAAGCAGCTTGGCTTCTCTCTGTGTCAGAGCTGGGGAGTCAGGGGCAGGCGAAGAGGGACACTGGAAGGAACACGTGGACCACACTGGAAAGTGCCAGAATGCACCAGGGCAGGAGGGTGTCTTGGAGCGTCAGGCTGTGTGCCATGATGGGCACGAGCTGGGGTGCGTGCCGAGCGCACCCGCCTTGGGCCGCCTCTCCCTGCTCCCTTTTCTGTGTCTTGCAAAGTCCCCCGCCTGTCTCTTTTCCTCAAAAACCCCTCCAAGGCCAGACTGAGACCCTCTCTCTCCACTTTCTCCTCGGGCCATAGCGTCCTCGCCCACTGCCCGTGACTCCGCAGGGATCCGATCCCTAATTGCTTTTGGATGTGTGACCCAAGTGGTGAGGGTCTGACTGGATGAATTGGCCACTGCCCCTACCTGGTAGACATCCATCCACCCACCCAAATATCTACCCACCCATCCAACCATTTACCCACACATCCATCCACCCACTTATCCATCTATCCATCCATCCACTAACCACTTAATCATCTATCAATACCCCTTCATCTACCCATCTATCTAAAATCCACCCTTCTATCCACCCTTCTGTCTACCCATCCCATTCATCTACTTATATGTCTATCTGTCCACCTGCTTATTAAATTTGGGTATTTTTTTCAAAGATTTATTTTATTTCTTTGAAAGGCAGAGTTACAGAGAGAGGTAGAGATAGAGAGAGAGAGAGGTCTTCCATCTGCTGGTTCACTCCCCAGATGGCTGCAATGGCCAGAGCTGTGCTGATCCAAAGCCAGGAACCAGGAGATTCATCTGCGTCTCCCACATGGGTGCAGGTGTCCAAGCACTTGGGCCATCTTCTGCTGCTTTCCCAGGCCATAACAGAGAGCTGGATCAGAAGAGGAGCAGCCGGGACTAGAACCAGCGCCCATATGGGATGCTGGCGCTTCAGGCCAGGGCTTTAACCCACTGCACCACAGCACTAGCCCCTAAATCTGGGTATTTATTTATTTATTTATTTTTAGTATTTAAGCCTTTTTTTTTATTTTTGACAGGCAGAGTGGACAGTGAGAGAGAGAGAGAGAGAAAGGTCTTCCTTTTGCCGTTGCTTCACCCTCCAATGGTTGCCGTGGCCGGCGCATCGCGCTGATTTGAAGCCAGGAGCCAGGTGCTTCTCCTGGTCTCCCATGGGGTGCAGGACCCAAGCACTTGGGCCATCCTCCACTGCACTCCCGGGCCACAGCAGAGAGCTGGCCTGGAAGAGGGGCAACCGGGACAGAATCCGGTGCCCCGACCGGGGCTAGAACCCGGTGTGTTGGCGCCGCTAGGCGGAGGATTAGCCTAGTGAGCCGCGGCGCCGGCCAAATCTGGGTATTTCCAGAGCACTCAGAAAGTGCCAGAGGCTCAGGGTTGCCGTTGAAGGAATGAAGGGGAGCAGAACCAGGATGACCGTGGGGCTGCCAGGCCCGGCGTGGGAGAGAAACGTGAGACTCCTTGTCCAAAATGTGGAGAAGCGATGCTATGGAATTCAAACATGGTTTTTGTTTGTTTTTTCATTTGACGTCTCTCTCCCCGTCAGGCTTTTTTGGTTTCCTGTGGTGTCAGGAGAGACAAGAAAGGGAAGTAAGAAACGCAGGCTTCTAAATGAGTGGCACGCAGTTGCTGCCCAGCCAGCGGTCAGCGGGGCGATGCGATTCTCGTTCCACAGCTCGTGTGCGTGGTCTTTCACCGTGGCCGAGCCGTGGGGACGCTGCGTGTGACAAACACAGCTGCTTTCATTTCTCTTCTCAGCCCTCGCACATCCCACGGCGCCCCCTGCCCCCAGCTTCCGGAGATGGAAGGCTCTCTGGCTTCTGCTGGCTTGCACTTCCTCCTCCGAGTGCGTGGGCCGACTCACAGGGAGTGACACCTGCTCACGCACGTGCGCGCGCGCACACACACACACACACACACACCCCTCCTATCTGCTGGTTCACTCCCCAAATGCCTGTTGTAGCCGGGCCAATGCTGGGAGCCGGGAGCTCCATCCAGGTCTCCCACGTGGGTGGCAGGGCCCCAAGTACTTGAGCCGTCACCGCTGCCTCCCAGGGCCTGGAGCCAGAAGTGGGCTTCAGACCCAAGCAGCCTGATGTGGGACGTGTGTCCTAACCAGTGTCCCGATTGCCTGCCCTGGTAAAAATTTCACGATGGCCATAGCAGAATATTGAATGCAGATCAGGGCCCTCTGAACGTGGGCACCCGCCCAGGAGTCCCACCTAGGACACTGGCCCTGCCCGAGGCACACCTACTGTGTGGCTTCACAGAGCCTACTGTGCAGCGGGAGAGAAGAGCAGCAGGTGCAATGGCCGTGGCTACCAGTGAGTGCAGTGGAGAGCGCAGCTGAGTGTGCTGTGCCTGACCTGGTCCACAAGGGCTGGGCACGAGGAAGCCATGTGTGGTGAGGGGGAGGAGCCAGCCAGGTGCTTTGGACCACAAGTGCCCGGGTCCAGAGACAGAAGGAGCCTTGGCGGGGAGGAGGGTGTCTGCGTGGCGGGGTTCCCATTGGCAGTCAGGATCTTCCCTGGCCCACTGCTCTGTCGCTCACGTAGGTCATGGAGGAATTCTACAACATATTTGGCCCAGAGTTGAAGGCGGTGACCGGGGACCCCAAGCGCATTGACGACGTCCTGTGCCGGGTGGATGGTCTGGTCACCCCCATGGAGCACCTGACCTTTGACCCCTTCAGCATCAAGTCCTCCCAGTACTGGAAATACGTGATGGACGACTTCAAGATTGAAATTCTGGCAAGTGACTCGCTTGTTGAGTTCATTGTGGGAGCGGGTACCGTGTTTCCCTGGTGTGAAATTTGCTGGGCTATCTAGTGACGTTTAGAGGTTTTGAAAAATTAAATGTTTTAAAAGATTTCTTTATTTACTTGAAAGAGTTACAGAGAGGCACAGGCAGAGAGAGAAAGAGAGAGAGAGAAGGAGAGAGTGAGAGGTCTTCCCTCCATTGGTTCACTCCCCAAATGGCTGTAACAGCTAGAGCTGTGCTGATCTGCAGCCAGGAGCCAGGAGCTTCTTCCAGGTCTCCCACGTGGGTGCAGGGGCCCAAGGCCTCGGACCATCTTCCACTGCTTTCCCAGGACATAGCGGAGAGCTAGGGGGTGGAGCAGCTGGGACTCAAACTGGTGCCCGATGGGATGCTGGCTCTGCAGGCGGTGGCTTTACTCATTAAGCCACAGTGCTGGCCCCGAAAAACTAGTTAAATTTAAATAAAAAGTTAATTTTTACAGACAGAGATCTTCCATCTGTTTGTTTACTTCCCAAATGCCCACAACAGCCAGGGCTGGCCCGGCTGAAGCAGGGAGCCTGGAACCCCCTGCAGGTCTCCCACGTGGGTGGCGGGGACCCAAGGACTTGAACCACCACCTGCTGCCTCCCAGGGTCTGCGTTAGCTGGAAGCCGAATTGGAAGCCAGGGAGCAAAGACTGTCATACAGGACGCAGGCGTTCCCCGCGGGGGCTTACTGCCACGTGGGATGCTTGCTCGAGGGGTGGTTTTTGTTTTTGTTTTAATTATCTGCTCACTTGTAAAACACGAAACAGTGCGGAAGCACATGGTGGAGGCAAATGCCCCCCAGCCATCTCTGCCCCCAGCCCTGTCCCCCAGGTGGGACTCGGGCAGCCGGGCAAGGCTGGGTTCCCACAGTGCCAGTCCGTTTGTCCGGGGCGGGTGTGTGTGTGGTCGGCAGCAGGTGTAAACGGCCTTTGGCTTCGGGAGGCCCTGGGACAGGTGCAGGTCGGGGTGAGGAAGGCGACAGCGAGCGAGCGGGGTCCTGGGTCAGGCACACTTCTCAAGGTTCATGGGAAGTGGAATTAGGCGATAAGGGGACTTTGGCGGGACCGCCTCTGAAGCTGTGCCTGGTTACTCGTCCTGCACGCTGTCTGCGCACCCTCCCGAGTCCCTGTTAGAAGCAACAGCAGCAAAGCACGCAGAAGCTGTCTGGGGGAGGCCCAGCGGGCGGTCTGGTGTCGCCTGGAGCGAGGTGGTGGAGGGATTGTGGGCTGGGGGTGTGGGGGAGGGGCTGAGGAAGGGGGCTTAGTCTAGTGGGCAGTGGGGAGCTGTGGCAGGCTGTCGAGCCAGGGGGTGGTGTAGTGAGACTTGTCCGTCAGGAGGGTTGGGGGCCACAGCAGCTCTGGGCTGGGGAGCAACAGAGGCTTGGGAGATGGCGTGAGGCAGTGCCCTGGGGAGCGGGGAGGCAGAGCTGGCAGGGGCAGGATCTGAGGGCCTGACTCCACGCACACGGCCCAGCCTGTGGCACTATCTCCCCCGCCCTCCCCCCCAGCCCGTGGCACTATCTTCTCCCCCACCCCCACTGCTCTGTTCCATCTCAGACAGACTCCACACCACACAGCAGGGCCCGGGCACTATCTCCCCCGCCTTCCCCACCAGCCCATGGCACTATCTACCCCCCACCCCCGAGCCCCGTCCAGTCTCGGGCAGACTCCACACCACACAGCAGGGCCTGTGGCACAGCTCTGGCCAGCACTGGGCAGGAAGCTGTGTCGTCAGCGCCTTCAGGTGCACCCACGTGACTGCCTTGCTGACTCCCGCGTGGAGCGGCCTGGGCGGCTCTCCCCGCTGTATACCCATTTCTCAGATTTTATCTCAAGTATTCATTCAGTTATCTATTTTTAAAGAACATTTATTTATTTGAAATGCAGTTACAGAGAGAGGGAGAGACAGAGAGATCTTCCATCTGCTGATTCACTCCCCAAATAGCTCCAGCAGCCGGGGCTGGGCCAAGCCAAAACAAGGAGCCAGGAACTCCATCTTGGTCTCCCACATGGGTGTAGGGTCCCAAGCACTTGGGCCATCCTCCACTGCTTTCCCAGGTGCATTAACAGGGAGCTGGATTGGAAGTGGAGCGGCCAGGGCTTGAACTGGTGTACTGGCGTTGCAGACGACAGCTTTACCTGTCCCACCACAATGCTGGCCCCTAATCATCGCTTTCTTTTTAAAAAAATATTTTTTTTTTATTTGAAAGGCAGAGACAGTGACAGAGAGACCTCCCAAATTGCTGCCACAGCCAGGGCTGTGCACAATTGAGGCCGGGATCCTGGAGCTCCATCTGGGTCTCCCACGTGGCTGGCAGGGGTCTGAGCACTGGGGCCGTCCTCTGCTGCCTTCCCAGGCGCATTAGCAGGGAGCTGGATCACAAGTGGAACAGCTGGGTTAGAACTTACCTTCCAATACCGGATGCTGGTGTCACAAGCGCAGGGGAGGGGAAGGGATGGAGGATGCACAGTGGCCTGGCTGTGCTGGGTGGGGAGGGCTCCGCTGTGTGCCCCTCGCCTTCGCTCCACCCCCTGCTCCTCCCTTCCTCTGGTGCTCAGCCTTCTGGAAGTTTCTCGGGGGAGCAGACACTGACCAGCTCCCCCAGTGCCAGCACTAAGGGCTCGCTCTCTGCCTTCCGCAGAGTCAGCTCCTCTTGTTCTACTGGAAATTCCTGCACCACCTCCCCTGCTGTTGCAGCCTCTCCCACACCTTTAGTCTGCAGTGGTCATACTTTTTTTTTTTTTTTTTGACAGGCAGAGTGGACAGTGAGAGAGACAGAGAGAAAGGTCTTCCTTTGCCGTTGGTTCACCCTCCAATGGCCGCCGCGGCCGGCGCGCTGTGGCTGGTGCATCGCGCTGATCTGAAGCCAGGAGCCAGGTGCTTCTCCTGGTCTCCCATGGGGTGCAGGGCCCAAGCACTTGGGCCATCCTCCACTGCACTCCCGGGCCACAGCAGAGAGCTGGCCTGGAAGAGGGACAACCGGGACAGAATCTGGCGCCCCGACCGGGACTAGAACCCGGTGTGCCGGCGCCGCAAGGCAGAGGATTAGCCTGTTGAGCTGTGGTGCCGGCCAGTGTTCATACTTTAACAAATTCTTCTCTGATCATCCGGCTCTAAGGCAGCGGATCTGCCATGTTGAATGGAGAACACCTTCCACGGGAGCCCGGTGGGAGGCGTCCTCAGCCGCGGGCTCCCCCCTTGCTTCCTGCCACTTGGTTTTTGCAGGATGATTCCCGAGGGTGCCCGAGGGCGATTTTCATGCCCCCCCCCCCCCGCCTTTGTTGCAGGTTATTGAGAAAGAAGCAAAAAACTTCATTGACGAGTCCTTTAAGACGCTCCGCTCGGCCGAGGCAGCGTTTGACATGCTTCTGAAGTTCAAGCACATCCGCTCGCGGGAGGCGATCAATCGGCAGATGATGATGAAGTTCAACGACATCCTCGCCCAGTATTGCAAAGAGGTGACCGCAGAACGGACGGCTGCCCCGGCTGCAGGAAACGTGCTTGGCGACGGAATCTCCCCGCTGCCCGGCTTTTCCCATCTGCATTTCGGCATTCCCGTAGCTGGCCTCTCGCACAACATGGTGGCCCAAGCACTGGGGGCCTGTTGTTGCGTGCGGGGAGTTCAGTGGGAAGCCTGGGCTAGTAGCAACCACGGCACCAGCAGTGCCAGCCACAGCCTCCCGTGTCCAAGGATCCGGTTTGTGTTTGTAATTAATCCAGGAATCTTCTCCCGGGGTGTGTGCAGCCCCAGCACAGCGGTGAACGAAACTCAGATTTTGCCCTTCCACGAAATCAGTGTCTAGTGGGAGAAACAGCCACAAAAGATGCTAAGGCTCCCATGTAGACCACAAAATGAGAATATGGGGAGAGGCAGGCCACGGAGGCCGTACAGTGGGGGGATGAGACCCTGACGTGGTCTCGGCACGCACTGCCTCCCGCGTACTGTGGGCTGGATGGCAGCTGCACTGGGTTCCCCTCTGGAGCTCCAGAGGAGGGGGCTTGTTGGTTTTCCCAGATCCTCGGGGGTCCTGGCTGTCACTCCGGCCTGCTCCCCTGCTCCCGTCCCTGTGAGGAGCCTGGGCTCATGCGGAGTGTCCAGGGCAACCAGCGGATCGGCAAACCTGAATTCCAGCACAGTCTCCACGCCCCGTCCTCCCAGGACCCTGCACATCCGCCGTTCTGGGCATTAGGATGTGGTCATCATCCTAGGCCGCTACACTGGAATACTTGAATGAGAGCCCAGAGGCAGGCTGCCACCCGTCAGGTCTGCAGGATTCAAGGCTTCCGATGGTCCAGTCAGACCAGTGCACACAGTGAGGCAGATGGAGCAGTGCGTGCGTTAAACCAAAGAAAATGATCCGGGAGCGTGAGCAGAGGCAGTAGGTGGTGTGTGAGGAGTAGAAGCACTGTTGTTTATCTTAGGATGTTTGTTTATTTTATGTTTTTACTCCTTGAGATCATAGGGTGTTAGAATTTGTTTTTTTAAAGATTTATTTGAAAGTCAGAGTTACAAAACAGAGAGAGAGAGAGAGAGAGAGAGAGAGAGAGAGAGAGAGAGAGGTCTTCTATCTGCTGGTTCACTCCCGAAATGGCCACAGTGGCCAGAGCTGGGCCAGACTGAAGCCAGGAGCCAGGGGCTTCTTCCAGGTTTCCCATGTGGGTGCAGGGGCCCAAGCACGTGGGCCATCTTCCACTGCTTTTCTTAGGCTATTATCAGGGAGCTGGATTGGAAGTGGAACAGCTGGGACTCGAACCGGTGCCCATGTGGGATGCTGACGTCGCAGGCGGTGGCTTTACCCGCTACGCCACAGTGCTGGCCCCAGGATATTTCTTGACATTTCGGTTTTTGTTTCATTATAGACTCAAATCCCCAGTGTTCCTTGGTGACGAGATGGTGTCTGTGGCTCACGCAGAACACTTGTGGTTGCTTTTCAGATCGACATAGTGAATAAGATCTTCGTGCAGAACCTGGAGAACCCTCCGCTGTACAAGAACCACCCGCCGGTCGCGGGCGCCATTTACTGGGAGCGCTCCCTGTTCTACCGGATCAAGCACACCATCCTCAGATTTCAGGAGGTGGAGGAGATACTGGACAGTGAGCGGGGACAGGAAGTAGGTCTCCTGGGCACGTCCTGAGCCTACGGGGGCCTGGGGCACCTGACACCATCCGAGAGAACAGTGGATCTCGGTGACGTCACAGGAAGTAGATCTCCTTGGCACGTCCTGAGCCTACGGGGGCCAGGGACACCTGACACCATCCGAGAGAACTGTGGATCTCGGTGGCGTCACAGGAAGTAGATCTCCTTGGCACGTCCTGGGCCTTCGGGGGCCGGGGGCACCTGATGCCATCTGAGATAACTGTGGATCTCGGTGGCATCACCTTCCAGAAGCCATGGACAGAAGCAGCTCGGTTTCAAACCCATGCCTGCTCCTCAGGGGGTCTTCCTGTGTACCCTGATTTAGGATCCCCCCCCTTTTAAAAAGATTTATTTATTTATTTGAAAGAGTTGCACAGAGAGAGAAGGAGAGGCAGAGAGAGATCTTCCATCTGCTGCTTCACTCCTCAGTTGGCCACAATGGCCAGAGCTGTGCCGATCTGAAGCCAGGAGCCAGGAGCTTCCTCCGGGTCTTCCCTTGTGGGAGCAGGGGCCCAAGGACTTGGAACGTCTTCTACTGCTTTCCCAGGCCGTAGCAGAGAGCTGGCTCAGAAGTGAAGCAGCCGGGACTCAAACCGGCACCCACCTGGGATGCCAGCATGGCAGACGGCAGTCTCACCTGCTACGCCACAGCGCCAGCCCCAGGACCCCCCCCCTTTAGAAATATTTATTTGAAAGGCAAATAAATAAATAAAGAGGGGGAGACAGAGGTATCTTCCATCTGCTGGTTGCAACAGCTGGGGCTGGGCCAGGCTGAAGCCAGGAGCTGGAAGTTTCCCACGCGGGTGCAGGGGCCCAAGAAGCTGGACTATCTACCACTGCCATTAGCAGGGAGCTGGAGCAGAAGAAGAGCGGCAGGGATTGAACGGGAGCCCACGTGGTGCTGCTGTCGCAGGTGGTGGCTTAACCCACTGTGTGCAGCGCCAGCCCCAGGGCCCATCTGTGGAACTACCTTTGTGGTCTTTCTCTTTGGCATCGTCCAGGTGGTGGTGACCTGGGCTTCTCCTTGTACTTGGTCTTCAGTCTCTTTGGAGCCTGCCCCTCGCTTGTGAGACTGTTCCTTCCCACAATTCGTATGACCAAGAGCAGGGATTAGAAGACCTTATCCTTAGTGACGCAAATAATAAATATTTTGGACATTTAGGGAGGGGAGAAACGGCACCATCTCTGGGCAACTGGTCAACCTCACAGTGTAAGACCCTGGCTTCCCTACAGTCTCTTCATGTGCAAGTGTGGCTGTGGCCTGTGAACCCAGACACTGTGGCATGAGATGGGGTCTCCCACGTGGGTCCATGTGCTGCTGCTTTCCCAGGCCATAGCAGGGAGCTGGGTGGGAAGTGGAGCAGCCAGGATTTGAACCAGTGCCCATGGGGGATGCTAGTGTCGCAGGCAGTGGCTTTACCTGCTGGCCACAGCGCTGGCCCCTCCTCCACGAGCCTTCAGAAGTGCGCTTGTATTCATGAGTTTGTGCAGTGCAGGTCGAGAGGTGGGGGGCGCTGCTGACGGTTGCCTGGACTGTTCGGTAGGTGAAGCAGAAGTACCTGGAGGTGGGGAAGATGATGAAGGACTACGAGGACCGGAAGTACCTGCAGTGGAGGGAGATGACGGAGCAGACACTGCCCGCGCTCATGAAGAGGAGCCTGCTCACCAAGGTGCCTCCCCAGGCCGCAGCCCCTGGCCCCAACCACGGGCGGCCCCAGCACCTGCATCACTGCCTATGATCTGGGGAGCTGCCTGGTCGGCTGTTTCCAGGATCAAAGGCCGAGCAGGGCAAGGGTTGGGTGGGGAGAAGAGGGGCTGGGGCAGCGCGTGCGTCTGGGGCATGAACAGGGGATTGGAGCTCTCTTTGCCCCAGAATTAAAAAAAAAGGCACGTGCCTGCATGTACCTCCCACGGGCCTGCATGTGGCTCCCACGGGCCTGCATGTGGCTCTCAGGGGCCTGCATGTGGCTCCCACAGTCCTCTTGTTCTCCTTAAGTCTCCAATTACCCAGGGTACCGAACGCCAGGTGGCTCCTGTGTGAGGAGCTGTGCTGCGCTGTTCAGGCTGAATGGCAGGAAGGGCGCTCTGTGCCTGTACCCTACAGACTTAGATTTTTCTGAATATTTCTCATGGGTGGTTGAATCCGTGATGTGAACCCCTGGATGGGGAGGCTGACCGCGCCCCCCGCTGTCAGGAGGAAAGACCCGGGCATGACAGTTTTGGGTTTTTGGTCCCTGAAATTCTGCCCAAATACAGTGGCTGGTCCCCCTGCCCCCCCGTCACCCGGGTCCTGCCAACCCTCCCGCATCTCCTAGCATCTCCCAGCTTTCCACCATCGGCGCTGGGATCCCGTGTGTCCAGGCTCGTGCTGGCCAGCTCCCCACCGCCTTCACCTCTGCAGAGGTCATGTGGCCCCGGTGGCTTCCGTGCCCCCACCTCACATGCTGAACCTGAATCTCTGACCCACAGTCCTCCACTGCCCCGGATGAGGCCTCGGCGGCCCCCGAGCGGGGCACCGTGTTCATCATCAATTTCGCTCCTGCTCTGAAAGAGATCATTCACGAAGCCAAGTACCTGGAGCAGCTGGGGTTCATCGTCCCCGAGCTGGCAAGGAACGTGGCTCTGCAGGAGGACAAATTCCTAAGGTGAGAGGATGCTCCCGCGTCCCCAGGGACCCCGCCCCACCCGGGACCCTGGCTACCATCTCTGTGGACTCTAAGTCCCGCTATTCACAGTAGAAATTCAAACCAGCAAGTATTGAAGGCGTGGACTCACTCATCCACCCAGAAGCCACGATGAGGTGCCTCGTACACTGCCAGTAACAAACAGGAAGTTGCGAGCAGGGTGGGGGCGTCCCCAGTGCCTGTGGCTCTCCTGGTCGGAACTATAGGTCCCAGGCCCGGGTGCCCTGTGGGTTCGGCCGCTGAGCATCTGGCGGGCTTCACTGGGAGCCGCTGGGGTGGGGGTGGGCAGTGACGCAGGTGCACCCCCCCCCCCGCAGGTACACGCACGGGATCCAGCAGATGCTGGACCACTACCACACACTCATCAGCACACTGAATGAGGCCGAGACACTGCTGCTGGATGACCACTCCCAGGAGCTGATCAGGGTGTTCCGGTCCGGGTACAAGCGGCTGAACTGGAACTCGCTGGGTACCGTGACGCGCCTCCGCGCCGCCCCTGCAGCCTTGGGGGGCTCACATCATTCTTACAGCTGCCCCTGCAGCCTCGGGGGACTCACGTCATTCTTGCAGCCGCCCCTGCAGCCTTGGGGGGCTCACATCATTCTTGCAGCCGCCCCTGCAGCCTCGGGGGGCTCACATCAATCTTGCAGGCTGTTGTGGAGTCATGGTTTAGCTGTGTTTACAGATCCAGCTAATACAGCTTTTCAAAAGGATTTATTTGTTTTGAAAGGGAGAGTTACATGGGAGAAGGAGGGAGGGGAGGGGGAGGGGGAGGGGAGAGGGAGAGGGAGATCTTCCATCCACTGGTTCATTCCCCAAATGGCTGCAATGGCCAGGCTGAAGCCAGAGCCTAGAGCTCCCCCTGAGGCTCCCACGTGGGTGTCAGGGGCCTAAGTACTTAGTACTTAGTCCATCACCTGCTGTATTCTCAGGCACGCTAGCAGGGAACAGCAGCTGGGACTCGAGCGGGCGCCCTGACATGGGAGGCTGGCATTGTCAGTAGTGACTTAACCCTCTGTGCCACAAGGCTGGCACCTATTTTCTTAAAATTTAAAATTTTAGGGGTCGGCGCTGTGGCGCAGTGGTTAACGCCCTGGCCTGAAGCGCCGGCATCCCATATGGGCGCCAGTTCTAGTCCCAGATACTCCTCTTCCAATCCAGCTCTTTGTTACAGCCTGGGAAAGCAGTAGAAGATGGCCCAAATCCTTGGGCCCCTGCACCCATGTGGGAGACCTGGAAGAAGCTTCTGGCTCCTGGCTTTGGATTGGCACAGCTCCGGCCATTGCGGCCATCTGGAGAGTGAACCATCAGACGGAAGACCTCTCTCTCTCTCTGCCTCTCTTCTCTCTGTATAACTCTGACTTTCAAATCAATAAATCTTTAAAAAAAAAAAGTTTAAAATTTTGAGGCCGGCACTGTGGCTTAGTGGGCTAAGCCTCTGCCTGTGGCACTGACATCCCATATGGGTTCTGGTTCTTGTCCTGGCTGCCCCTCTTCTAATCCAGCTCTCTGCTATGGCCTGGGAAGGCAGTAGAAGATGGCCCAACTGCTTGGGCCCCTGCACCTGCGTGGGAGACCTGGCAGAAACTCCTGGCTCTGGATCAGCCCAATTCTGACTGTTGTGGCCATTTGGGGATGAACTAGTGGATGGAAGACTTTTTTTTTTTTTTTTTTGACAGTTAGAAAGAGAGAGAGAGACAGAGAAAGGTCTTCCTTCTGTTGGTTCACCCCTCCCCCCCCAATGACTGCTATGGCTGGCGCACTGCGGCTGGCGTGCCACGTCAATCCAAAGCCAGCAGCCAGGTGCTTCCCCTGGTCTCCCATGCGGGTGCAGGGCCCAAGCACTTGGGCCATCCTCCACTGCCTTCTCGGGCCACAGCAGAGAGCTGGCCTGGAAGAGGAGCAACCGGGACAGAACCAGGCGCCCCAACCGGGACTAGAACCTGGGGTGCCGGCGCCAGTCTGCATTAGCAGGAAGCTAGGGTCAGGAGCCAGAGGCGAGTCTCGAACCCAGGCACTCTGACGTCGGGCACAGGTGTCTTAACTGGCATCTTTTTTATTTTAGAAAAAGATATTTTTATTTATTTGAAAGAGTTAGAGAAGAGAGATCTTTATCTGCTGGTTGATACCCCAGATGGCCACAATGGCCAGGGCTGGGTCAGGCTGAAGCCAGGAGCTGCATCCGGGTCTCCCACGTGGGTGACAGGGGCCCAGACAGTCGGGCCATCCTCTGTAGCAGAGGGCTGGGTGGGAAGTGGAGCAGCTGGGACAGGAACTGGCGCCCGTATGAGATGCCGGCACCACAGACGCCGCCTTTGCCTGGCTTGCCTGCCGTCGGATGTGCTGCGTTCTCTGTCGGATCGTTGGCGCTGTTGCTGCTGAACTCTGAGTTCCTCGCACGTCCCCTCTCCCAGGCCCTGGCTGGGGAAGTGGCTGGTGGACGTCTCCTCCCGCCCGTGCCGCGTCTCTGTCCACTGGGCGGGGCCCCCGCTGGGCACACGTTTTGGCTCGTGGTGAGGTCCTGTCCTCCCTGGATTCTCATTTTGGTGTCAAGCTGAGCAGCGTCTCCCGCACCTACCTCTCACCGCCCCCCCCCCCCCCCAATGCTGCAGTTTCACGTTTTCCAGTTTCGTCTGAGGTCAGTTTTGAGATTTTTGGACAAAGTGCGAGACCGGTGGCCATTCCTCGCCATGGGAGTGTTGTCCCCAGGCTTGCTGTCTTCCTGGCAGGCCGCAGGCGGTATAGACGGATCACCTGGAGTGTTACCCCCGCATATGGCCACCGTGCCTGTGGCACAGTTGGAAAGGAAGCAGCTCATCGGGGGCTTGACTGGGGCCCAGGGCTCCTGCGGGGCTGCGGGTGGCGCCGGGGAGACGCAGCGGAAGCCCAGCCCTGCCTGTGTCCCTGCAGGAATCGCCGACTACATCACCCGGTGCCGCCAGGCCATCGGGAAGTTCGAGTCCCTCGTGCACCAGATCCACAAGAACGCGGACGACATCTCCTCCAGGCTCACGCTCATCGAGTCCATCAATCTTTTCAAGTACCCAGTGCCCAAGGGCGAGGAAGACATCCCAGGTGGGCGTGGCTTCTCGGGCCTGCGCGGGGAGAAGGCGGGTGTCCTCCTGGCCACCAGGGCGCCCCGCCACGGCGCCGCTGCCCTATCCCACGCCCGGGGCTCAGAAAGGGTTCTGCATTGTGGGTACCCAGGCAGTCACATGTGTTTCCTGAGGCAGCGAGGCGGCGTCGAGAGGCAGAGCTGCCCAAGACCCGAGGCCACCGTCCGTGCGTGGAATACTCGGGCGGGCATCCCTGTGCACACGCTGGGCCCTGACCGCTGGGGTGGGCTCGTCCTCTGCTTTCGGGGTCCAGGTCGGGGGCTGATGTCTGGACGCGACCTTCTCCGCAGGTGTGAAGGAGTTCTTTGAGCACATCGAGCGGGAGCGGGCCAAGGACGTGGAGCACATGGTGAGGTGGTACCTGGCCGTCGGGCCGCTGCTGACCAAGGTCGAGGGGCTGGTGGTCCACACCAACACCGGCAAGGCCCCCAAGCTGGCCGCCTACTACGAGTACTGGGAGAACAAGATCTACGAGGTGCTCACGAAGCTCGTGCTCAGGTGGGGCCCTCTGCCCGCCGTGCCCTGGCCGCTGGCCTTGGGCGCACGCTCTCGGGAGGCCCTGGGGTCCCCGGACACGGCCAACAGGGAGCTCGGCCCCGCCTCTACCTCGGCCGTCTGGAAGCCGCGTGTGTCTGCGCTCGCCTGGTAGCAGGGAGTTGCTGTCAGTATTTGCCGGAGCCCCAGAGGACACCACGCTCACACCGTCTGAGCGGCCCTGCCCTCTTCCTGCTGGTCTGGAGCGACCCCTGGAGAGCGTGCTCATCACATGTGTGTCGTGTGCCAGCTTCACACCGGGCAGCCTGTGTGCTCCCCTCCCGGCCTGGAAGACCAGCGGCTGGGCCGAGCGGCCGGACTTGGTCACAGGGGCGGCCCCTGAGCTGTGCCGGGGCACAGGCTGGCGGCTTAGGGGTGACCTGAGAAATCAGCCTGTGAAATCCATCACCACTGCACTTTTTTTTTTTTTAAAGATTTTTTTTTTTTTTTAAATTTGAAAGGCAGAGTTATAGAGAGACAGAGAGAGAGAGAGAGGTAGGTCGGTCTTCCATCTGCTGGTTTACTCCCCAGATAGCTGCAACAGTGGAGCTGGGCTGATCTGAAGCCAGGAGCCAGGAGCCAGGAGCTGCTTCCAGGTCTCCCATGCAGGTGCAGGGGCCCAAGCACTTGGGCTATCTTCCACTGCTTTCCTAGGCCATATCAGGGAGCTGGATCAGAAGAGGAGCAGCCGGGACTAGAACCGGCGCCCATATGGGATGCCAGCACTGCAGGTGGCGGCTTTACCTGCTACGCCACAGCGCCGGCCCCACCACTGCTCTTATGCTCAAAGCATCCAGGGTGGCCTTCATGTCACCACACAGGGACTTCTTCCCGAAGAACCCCAGGGAACTTCTCCCGTGACTTCAGCCTCCTGAGAAAGTATTTTTTTTTTTTTTTTGTTCTCTCTGATTTTTGAGAGCAACAGGAATTGGGAGAGTTTTCAGTGTGTGGGGGGGTGTGGGGTGGGATCACAGGTTTCAGGGAAGTCCCTTTGGCTGCACTGAGGGTCACGGGGTCAGGGCGGGGAAGGGGGCAGCAGGTCTGGGGGTCACGGGGTCGGGGCAGGGGAAGGGGGCAGCAGGTCTGGGGGTCATGGGGTCGGGGCTCCAGCTGGGGAGGACAGAGTGGCTGGCAGGATGAGCATTTGTCCTCCTGAGCCAGAGTTGAGCAGCTTTTGGGGTCATCGTTTTTACTCATTCCCCAGCCGATAGGTGGTCAAGTTCCCCAGAGTGGAAATGAACTGTTTGACTAAGTTTGGGACACACAGCGTGTGGGGAGCAAACCTTACCCCGGAGCACACAGCACCGTGCGTCAGGTGCCACCCCTGGCCGGCAGCCTTCCACCCGCGGCCATGGCACTGCCCCACGTTTGGGTCCGCCGCAGGGTCCCCCGGCTCCCACGAGGTCCGGGTCATTCTTGTCTGCCTCCCCCAGGAATCTGCAGTCCTTCAATTCTCTGATCCTTGGGAATGTCCCCCTGTTCCAAACGGAGACCATCCTGACCGCCCCCGAGATCATCCTGCACCCCAACGCCAACGAGATCGACAAGATGTGTGTGCATTGCGTGCGGAGCTGCGTGGAGATGACCAAGGTGGGGGCGCTGCTCCTCGGGGTGGGGGCCAGGGCTGCCAGGTCCTGTTTCTGCCCGCTGCCCCCCGCACGGGTCTGAAACCATGAGCGGCCCAAAGCTTGACCCGGCCCCTTTCTGTCGGCCTCTGCTTGATCGGGACCAGTCCCGTGGCTTCTGAAGAAAAAATTTTTATTTTGCTTATCTAAAAGGTAGAGTGACAGAGGGAGAGAGAGAGAGAAATGTACACTGAATCGCTGGCTCACTCCCCAAATAGCTGCCACAGCCAGGAGGCTCCCACGTGGGTGCAGGGCCCAAGCACTCGGGCTGTCCTCTCCCACTTTCCCAGGTGCCTTAGCAGGGGGCTGGATCGGAAGTGGAGCGGCTGGGACTGGAACTGGACCTCCGATACAGGGTGCTGGTGTCGCAGGTGGTGGCTTACCACTGCGCTGGCCCCTCCCGTGGCTTTTTGTCACGGGGACGACCCCAACTCTGAGCTCTCTGTCACTCACGTTTTTCTACACCTCTGCCAACTTCCTGTCTCCCCTGGGATGTTGGACTCGGCAGGTCCAAGATGGAATTCTTCACTTCCTGCCCTGTGACCCGGTCCTGCCCGTCGGGGCGCCTGGGCTCTCGGCTCTCAGCGCAGCAGGCCGGCTCCAGTGCGTGCACTTGGTGGTTGCAGGATTTCAAGAGAGGGCGACAGCTGCAGGCCTTCTTGGGTCAGGGGCTCAGCACTTGCTTCCTGCCATGTTGGTCAGGTCCAGTCCCTAGGCCAGCTTGGGCCGGGGAGTAAGAGTCCGTCTGTTGATGGGGGGACCAAGGACTGGGGTCCGCTTTGCAGTCCGGCACGATGTCTTAGCAATTCAGCGATTTTCCAGCACTCGGGAGACTTAACGATTGAGTGACAGAGGGGTGAACGCAGGCCCCCCGCCCCCCGTCTTTGCTTTTCCAGCACTTTGTGCGATGGATGAACGGCAGCTGCATTGAGTGCCTTCCACAGAAGGGCGAGGAGGAGGAAGTGGTCATCATAAGCTTCTACAGCGACGTCTCCCAGAACCCGCAGATAATCGAGCAGGCAGTCATGATCCCCCAGAACGTGCACAGGCTCCTGGTCAACCTCATGAAGTACCTGCAGAAGTGGAAGCGGTACCGGCCGCTCTGGAAGCTGGACAAGGCCATCGTGATGGAGAAGTTTGCGGCCAAGAAGCCGGCCTGCGTGCTGTACGACGAGAAGCTGCAGTTCTACTCCAAGATCGCCTCCGAGGTCATGCGCCACCCCCTCACCAAGGACGAGCACTGCGTCAGGCTGCAGCTGGGGCCCCTGGCCAGCACCGTGCAGGAGAACGCCAAGTCCTGGGTCGTCTCCCTCGGCCGGCTCCTCAACGACTCGGCCCGAGAGGAGCTGCACAGCCTGCATGAGGAGATGGAGGTACCCGGGCGCCGGGCGCGGCAGCATCGGGGCGTCTGGCCGAGGAGGCGGCCTGGCTGAGTTTTCTCTGTCCGTTTTGTGTCCTTTGAACTTCGCCTTCCAGCACTTGGCCAAAAACCTGAAGAAGAGCCCCAATAGTCTGGAAGACCTCAAGTTTGTGCTCGCCACAATTGCCGAAATCAGAAGCAAGTCGTTGGTCATGGAGCTGAGATACAGGGACGTGCAAGAGCGGTACCGGACCATGGCCATGTACAACATCCTGGTGAGTCGGCGCCGGGGCGTGGGCAGCCAAGGACGTGCGAGTGTGGTGACCCCACAGGCACAGTGACAAGAGCTGTTTGCTTCCCGATGTTGCGTGGCCCGAGTGGTATTTTTGCAGAGCAGTGGGTACCTGCACAAATTCAACTCCCCCCTTTCTTTCCCTCTTCCTCCAGTCTTGTCTTCCCCTCTTCCTCCTCCTCCTTCTCCATCCTCTTGTTGTTTTTTTTTTTTTTAATGAAAGATTTATTTACTTATTTGGAAGGCAGAGTTGCAGACAGAGGAGAGAGACGCGAGATGACAAAGGAAACTGGCAGCAGACGATCCAGCCGGCCCGTCCTTGTTTTTATTGACGTGGATCGCTAGGAGCTCAGAGTCCACGGCTGGGCTTGGGGTGGGGGTGGGCTTTGTATTCTGCGCGGTTGTCTGATGGCTGCTGCTCCCTCACCACGAGGCCTCTAGGGGTGTTGGGGTTTGAAGCAGCCCAGCAACTTGGGTGCTGACACGTAAATTCTATGCAGCTCTAGACTGATAGTCTTTGTTTCTCCTCGGCCAGAGAGAGAGAGAGAGAGAGAAGAGGAGAGGAGAGAGAGATTGTCCATCTGCTAGTACTTCCCCAATGCCTACAACAGCCAGGTCTGGGCCCGGCTGAAACCAGGAGCCAGGAACTCCATCCTGGTTGCCCACATGGGCGGCAGGGCCCCAAGCACTTGGGCGTCTTCCATGGCCGTCCCGGTGTGTGTTAGAAAGAAAACATAACTGTCCTCCATCCGGGTGTCCCACACGGGTGGCAGGGGCCCAAGTACTCGTGCCGTCTTCCGTTGCTTTTCCAGGCACATTAGCAAGAAACTGGATCAGAAGTGGAGCAGCCAGGGGCTTGAACAGGCGCCTCACTGCACCACAGCGCCAGCCTGCAAAGCTAACCTGATCTTAATCCGATTAAGTTGATCTGAAGCCGGGCTTCGGTTTAAGACGGGCTTTCTGGGTCATCTCTTTATCTTTAAAAATCATTTTATTAAAAAAACTTTTTATTATTTTAATTATAAAATGTAATATCACTATTTCAGGTAGCTTTTTTTTCTTTAAGTGGGTTCGAACGACCTAGGCTGTGTTGCTAGAAGGCAAAGTCCTTCAGACGCAGCGCCGAGAGCTGACCAGGAGTGTGGTTTCTGGGCTGGTGGTGACGGGCTGTTCGCTCTGCCGTTTTGGAATCTAGCCGACCGACGCAGAGCGAGAGCTCGTGGAGAGACTGGAGAGCACGTGGCTGAATCTGTTCACCGAGTCCGTGAACGTGGAGCACGCGCTTGGGGGCATAAAGAGAACCTTCACAGAGGTACTTCCCCGGGGAGCCCCTGGGCGGGCCGAGCGCGCCTGAGCCGTGCGTGGCTGAGCCGACGCCCCCGTGTCGTCGTCAGATTACCCGCGGCGAAATCATGAACTACAGACACCAGATCGAGCAGTTTGCCGAGAGTTTTTACAGCGAAGGCCCTGGGTCTGTTGGTGAGGACCTGGATAAAGGTAGGAATGGCACCGTCGATTTTGGGGGCTGTTGGATGATGTGTGTTCTCTTTACTTTCTTTTTAACATTTATTTTATTTATATGAAAGGCAGAGTTACAGGGTGGGGCAGGAGAGAGAGAGAGGGGTGTCGGTCTTTAATCTGCTGGTCCACTCCGCAAATGGCCATAACGGCCAGGGCTGGGCCATGCTGAAGCCAGGAGCCTGGAACTCGGTTTGGGTCCCCCATGGGGGTGACAGGGGCCCAGGTACTCGGCCCAGCTTCCGATGCTTTCCCAGGCACATCTGCAGGGATCTGGATGAGAAGTGGAGCAGCCAGGACTCAAGTCGGTGCCCACGTGGGATGCGGGCATCGCAGGCGGTGTCTTAGCCCACTGCGTCCCTGTCCTGGCCCCAGACGAGGTTTCGCTGAAGGGGTTTATGGGAAGTGGCCATTGAGACATGGCTTAAGTGTCTTTCTTCCCTAACTGCTGTTTCTGTGGACGATTTTTTTAATTAATTAATTTATTTATTTTTGACAGGCAGAGTGGACAGTGAGAGAGAGAGACAGAGAGAAAGGTCTTCCTTTTTGCCATTGGTTCACCCTCCAATGGCCGCCTTGGCCGGCGCACTGCGGCTGGCACACCGCGCTGATCCGAAGGCAGGAGCCAGGTGCTTCTCCTGGTCTCCCATGGGGTGCAGGGCCCAAGCACTTGGGCCATCCTCCACTGCACTCCCGGACCACAGCAGAGTTGGCCTGGAAGAGGGGCAACCGGGACAGAATCCGGCGCCCTGACCGGGACTAGAACCCGGTGTGCCGGCGCCGCAAGGCGGAGGATTAGCCTATTGAGCCGCGGCACCGTATCTGTGGATGATTTTTGAGATTGCATCTGTGAACCTGCTGTGTGGAGGCACCGAAACAGGTGTGGTGGGTGGGGCCGCTCAGAGGTCCACCCCCGTCCCCGTCCTGCTTCCTGCCCGCCTCCCCCCCCCCCCCCCAAGTCACGTTCATTCCTGGGCTTGGATCCTGGCCACTTCCTGTTTTCCCTGCCCTTCAAATAACAGAAGAAAAGGGTGACAAGAAAAACACTGAGAATCTTCTAGACAAAGCTCCACAAATACCACGAGACTGGTGCAAGTTCAAGGCTCCAGGGACACAGAAGAAACGGGCGGGGTGGGGGCGGGTGTTTGGTGCCTGTGGCCCGGATCAGAGTGCCTGAGACCCAGACTGAGCTCTGGGCTCCTGGCTTCAGCCCTGGCTGTTGGGGTCATGTAGGGAGTGAACCAATGGAAGGGAAATCTCTTTGTCTATGTGTGTGTGTGTCTGCCTTTCTCTGCCTTTCAAGTAAAAAAAAAGGGGGGGGGGACCCATCGCGTCCCTTTAGGGATGCTGCAAAGGAAGGCATTTGGGTGGCGATTGTGGGCAGGGATGGTGTGAGCTGGTGGCCGTGGGGACAGGGAGCAGCAGTGTGCACGGGACATCGTCGCTGCTCTGGAGGTCTCCGGGGGCGGCAAGGCTGGGGACGCAGACCACCGTGAGGACCAGAGCGCGTCCCCTTAACATAAGCTCCATTCTCGACCGGTCTGGGGGTGAGAATCGACAGGTACCCCCCTGCCAGCTGCAGGTGCGATCGGTGCTTTGGTTTTGGCTTCCATGCAGTCAGCGCTTCTGCGTGTGGCTGCAGGGACAGTGCACGCGCCGCCAGTCCTCTGTCCCTAGCCTTGTAGGCCTTCAGGTGCTGGTGAGTCACCGTCGCTGTGTTCTCCAGGGGTGGAACTTCTGGGCAGCTTCGAGAGAGAGCTGGCCAAGCACGAGCGGAGCCGCCAGCAGCTGGCCAACGCCGAGAAGCTGTTCGACCTCCCCATCACCATGTACCCGGAGCTGCTGAAGGTGCAGAAGGAGATGAGCGGCCTGAGGATGATTTACGACCTCTATGAGTCCCTGAAGGTGAGCGCGGGAGCAGCGGGCGGCCTTGAAGCGCTGGGGGCGGGCTGCCGTCATCGCTGGTGGGCCTCAGGCTCCCCCCCCCGGGGTGTCGGAAAGTTCTGGAGCTAGGGAGTGGTGACAGCTGGCCAGCACTGAAAAGTGCCGGACGGCAAGGAATTGCCCGTCTCAAGACAGTGAAGGGTTAATCCTGTGTGACACGCGTGCAGTCCCCACAACTGGGCAAGAGAGCTCCAGGTGCCCGGAGGTCCGGCCTCGGGTTCGGTGTGGGAGCCGGGAACAGCGTGGCGTCTAGGGGTCTCTTTAGTTCTGTGTTCCTGGTGCTAATTCCCACCACTCATTCATTCATTCATTCACTGGGAGAGTGACTTGGTGCATTGCAGCCCCTGCCATGCTGGCCGGAGCTGGGGCGGGGTTGGGGGGGGGGGCTGAGCCTGCCCTTGTCTCTATCTCTCCCCACCCTCCCCAGCCTCTGTGAGGAGCCAGGGACTGTGTCACTCGGGGGGTGGGGGTAGGAGACTGTAGGGGATGGGGAGGGGGCCCGTTCCATTCTTCTGCCAGCAGCCGTGCCCGGGATCACTCCCACCCGCCCACGGCACTCAGACCCCAGAGACTGGAGCACTTTGTGCTCACTCGTCTGCGGCTCAGAGAGAGGTCTGCCCAGGGCTCCAGGTGTAGAAGTGACCGCCAGTCACCAGTGTGCAGCCATCTCCTGGAGCCGCCACCATACACTGCCACACGGGCGTGGTTGGTGGCCGGGTCAGCCATCCGCCCAGCTACTGTGACCAGGGAGGAGCGGAGCCTGTCCCGGCATCTGAACGAGGAGCCCAGCGGCTCCTCTGTCTTTCTCCACCCCTCACTTAGGTCTAGAAGAGGAACGTGTGTTTCTGGAGTGGGCCCTGCAGTCCGTTCTGGAAGGGCTCACAGGAGCTGGCGTGGTTTGGTTTGAGGTCTGGGTCCCCGAGCTGTATGGTTTTGAGGCTGCTGAGCGTGGCCGGGCGTCCGGACCTGGCTGTCGCCGTCCCGCAGCCCCCATGCCCCGCAGGCGGCCTTCCTGACTGAGCCGCCCCCCATGCCTCTCCAGGTCGCCAAGGAGGAGTGGTCGCAGGCGCTCTGGATCAACCTGAACGTCCAGATCCTGCAGGAGGGCATCGACGGCTTCTTCAAGGCGCTCAAGAAGCTGCCGCGGTCGGTGCGCAGCCTGTCCGTGGCCTTCCACCTGGAGGCCAAGATGAAGGCCTTCAAGGACTCCATCCCTCTGCTGCTGGACCTGAAGCACGAGGCGCTGAGAGACAGGTGCGAGCTCCCCGCCATGGCCCGTGTGTGTGTGCATGTGTGCAAGCTCCCTGCCACGGCCTGCATAGGTGTGCGTGTGTGTGCGCATGCATGTGTGTGTGTGGGTGTAGGTGTGCGTGTGTGTGTGCGCGTGCGTGTATGTGAGCTCCCTGCTGTGGCCTGTGTGTGCGTGTGTGTGCGCACGTGTGTGTGTGTGGGGGGGGAACATGCCCCTTGCTCATCGCCTCTGCTTAGATGCTCGGTCGAGGCTTGGGCAGTGCCATGGGGTGGGGGTGATGACGGCTCTCCTGCATGCCGGCCGCCACTGCATGGCTTGTCCCTCAGGTAGAAAGTGCTGTCGGCATTCTCTGCCTGCAGGGAGGGGGTCTTTTTGGGAAACTCAGGGGGAAAACAAAAGGATGGCAAGGGGCCCACACAGGCCCCGTCCAGCAGACACAGAGGGACGCTCTCGTGAGGTCAGTTCGGGTGTTTCCTGAAGACAGGGCTGCGACGCACACTCACCGTGGCACAAGAAGTGTTGGAAGTTTGCGCCTGTTTTTTTCATAAGACATGTTTTTCACGGACTTTTTGAGGGCCCAACTCATGTAATTTACAAATTTCTAGCAGATACATGAAAAGAATAAAAAAACCCAATTTTTTAAAAAAGATTTACTTATTTGAAAAGCTGAGTTTTATAGACAAAGGTAGAGACAGAGATTTTCCACTCACTGGTTCACTCGCCAAATGGCCATAAGAGCCGCGGCTGAGCCAGGCTGAAGCCAGGGGCCAGGAGCTTCTTCAGGTCTCCCTCGCGGGTGCAGGGGCCCAGGGACTTGGGGCATCTTCCACTGCTTTCCTAGGCACTTTAACAGGGAGCTGGATCAGAAGTGGAGCAGCTGTGATGTGAACCGGCGCCCACATGGGACGCCGGCACTGTAGACGGCGGCGGCTTTACCCGCTGTGCCTCAGCGCTGGCCCCGCACTGGTGCGCTTCCCTGTCCGGCCATGCAGCGGCGCAAGGGCGGTGTCTTGCGGGATGGCGTGTCCTGGGCTCCACTCTGGCAGCCTGGGCGTGTGAGCCGGCGGTGTCCTCGTATCAGAACTCGGTTGCGTCACGGGGGTTTGCCTGGTGGGGTTTGTCCCCGGCTATAAAGGGGGCCCGACTCCCGCAGGCACTGGAAGGAGCTCATGGAGAAGACGGGCGTGTTTTTTGAGATGACGGAGACGTTCACCTTGGAAAACATGTTCGCCATGGAGCTCCACAGGCACGCGGACGTCCTGGGGGAGATCGTCACGGCCGCCATCAAGGAGGTGGCCATCGAGAAGGTGCGGCCGGCGGGGGCGTGGCGGGGGCGGGGGCAGGGGAGGACGGGCTTTGTTCGGAGGCGAGGCGCGTGTGCCCGGTGTGCGTTGTGTTTGAGGGACGAGGAGCTGCTGTTGCCTCTGCCTCAGGCACACTTCCGGTCTTTGCTAATGATAGCTTGTGTTTTTACGGAAGTCATGGGTGTTCCTGGCCCAGAGTGGAAGGAATAAACAAATCACGTGTAATCCGGCCACCTGAAGATAACTGTGGTTACGTGTTAGCACATGTTCTTCCCTGTTTTAAAATGTGCGCGCATGTGTACAGTGTACAGATAACACATGTGCACAAGCCCACGTGCTATATGCACAGGCACACGTCCATGCACACACATACGTGCACACACCTGTGGACATGTATGTACACACACACGCAATGCACACAGGCATGCACATACATGCACATCACACACATGCACACATGGCTCACATGTGCACACACATGTGCGTGTATGCACACGCACACACGCACATTTATGTCCATAAACGTATGGATGTGAACACATGCGCATCACACACACATGCACACACAGTACACACATGCCTGTACACATACTATTTGCAGACACGGTCCTGGGACCAAATAAACGAGGACACGTGTGTAGCATGCTTACCTGGAGCACGGCAGATGCCGAGTAACCAGGCCAGGTGGCCGTGCGGGAGCTCCTGCCCCAGAAAGCAGAGCGGGTGTTGAGGGAAGTCCGGCTGTGGGAGTGGCTGCGCTGGGGTTCCCGAGCAAGCCTGACTCGTCCTGTCTGTGTCCCCGGGCAGGCCGTGAAGGAAATCCTCGACACGTGGGAAAACATGAAGTTCACGGTGGTCAAGTACTACAAGGGCACGCAGGAGCGCGGCTACGTGCTGGGGTCGGTGGATGAGATTGTGCAGAGCCTGGACGACAACACCGTGAACCTGCAGAGCATCTCGGGGAGCAGATTTGTGGGCCCCTTCCTGCAGGCCGTGCACAAGTGGGAGAAGAGCCTCTCGCTCATCGGGGAGGTCATCGAGGTGAGAGGCGGCGCAGGTGCCGTGAGCGGCTCCGTTTCCCGCGTTCTGTTCTGGGGAAGCGGATGGGTGACCGAGGCTTTTTTTTATTGCAATGACTGCTGTGGGCTCGTCTTGCGAGGCCCATGCACTGTTGGCATGGGTGGGGCGACGGCGTTCTAGACAGGAAGCGCCGGAGACACGCTGGTGAACGTGTCCATTTATTAACAAGCAAGCACACCTTTTAAAGGGCAGGCAGAGGGGCCGTAGCCAATTCAGGGCAACACTGATTCCATAGGAGAGAGCCGACACTGGCACCACCGAGCTTTTCCCGTCAGCTGGAAGGTCAGGGAGCCTACGGAGCCTTCCTGATGGGCCCGGTCACACCCGGGAGCACTTCCCCTTATCTCTTCAGCAGGAGGCGGGGGGGTGGGGTGGGCTTGGGGCTCCTGCCCCTGCCAGCAGTCAGGTTAGCTGCCTGCATGGGCTGGGCAGGCGGGCGCCCACCAGGCGCAGGGTCACCCCAGACTACATTTCATTAGCATTTTTTTATTTCAGAAATCCCATTGCTGCTTTCTCATACATCCCTGCTCTTGTTTAGTGCTGTTCTGTTCTTGTTGCAAGGATGCTTTTGTCTCCTTTAATCACACTGAGATCTGTAAACATTCACTGTAGTTTCTTCTCTCTGAGTCTCTCTCCTTTATATTTCTGAGGTCGGAACCCGCCCCCTCCTTTGTGTCTGCTGTCTCTGGCTTGTGTGACGTTGGCTTTTGAGGTTCACCCAACGTATGTTTTCTTCTGCTTGCCTCGTGTTGTCATCCGGTGTTGCAGTCTGCAACTTGGCCTGCCACACAGGGCTGTGCCGGACAAGCTCTTACCGCACTGGGTGCTTTGGGGCTCTCCTCACTGGTGGACAACGCAAGTCCAGCCACCTGGGAGCAGCCCAGGCGCCTTCACCATCTTTGCGTGGCTGTCTCTTCCCTCCCCAGGCCACAGGCAAGCACCTCGCTCCCGGGCACAGCTTGAGCTTGGGCTGGGCGTCGGGCCCAGGCCGGGCCTCCCATCATGCCGGGCTCTCCTTGGTGATGCTGGTATTGTCCTGATTATCAACGGAAGCTCTTAGGCAGATGCGGTGCTGTTTGTCTTCCTGCTTCGTTGAGAAAGCTTTTTTACCAATGTGAAATGTACTCACCATAGACTACAGCCAGGCTCAAGTGCACCGTTTGGTGGTATTTGGCACACTCACATGGACGACCGCCATCTCTGTCCTGTTCCAGAACATTCTCACAGATCAGGAGGAGACCCGGTTCCCCCGGCAAGCTCCAGTCTGTGTTCCTTCTCTGTGCGTTCGCCACAGGTGGAGCCACCAGCGCGTGGTCCCTTCTGTCCAGCGCCTGTTAGCACAGTGGTTCCAGGGTCCCGCCCTGCCGCCGCCTGCGTCCCAGCTGCATTGTCCATGGCGCAGTGAGATTCCACGGGACGGGTAGCACATGTGTCCTTGGTCCCGTCGCTGGTTGGTGGCGGGCGGGTGCCACCTTTGGCTGCTGTCACCTCCGTGTCCGGCTGCTTGTTAGAGTTCGTGTTTTCGGTTCTGCCGTGTGCAGCCCTCTGGCTGGGGTTGCTGAGCAGAGGGAACTCGGCTTGGGTTTGCGTGGGCTTCTGCCCGGCCCGTCTGTGGTTGCCAAGGCTCACAGGCTTGCGGCGGGCTCATCCCTGTGCTGGGCTGGAGGGGGCGCGTTTCCTCTAGAGGGGCCTTGTGTGTCGCCACGTGTGGGCAGGCGTCTGCAGCATTCCTCCACGTCTCCCCCACTCCCTGCCCACAGGGGACGTGTTCCAGGCTTCCCACGGCCGTCCGAAGCCGTGGAGAAAGCTGACCCCGACGTGTGCTGTGTTTCTTCCTGTGCACATGCAGAACTGGTAGATTTTAACTTCTTTCTTTTTTAAAGAAGATTTGTTTATTTATTTGAGAGGCAGAGTTACAGGAAGGGGGGAAAAGAGAGAGAGGGAGAGAGGGGTCTTCCATCCGCTGGTTTACTCCACAAATGGCCGCTACAGCTGGAGCTGGGCCGATCTGAAGCCAGGAGCCAGGAGCTTCTTCCAGGTCTCCCACGTGGGTGCAGGGGCCCAAGGACTTGGGGCATCGTGGGGTGCTTTCCCAGATGCATTAGTAAGAAACTGGATCACAGAAGGAGCAGGTGGGACTCGAACCAGCGCCTGTAGGGGATGCCGGTGCTGCAGGTGGTGGCCCAGTGCCGGCCCGCTGTGTTCTCTCTCAGCACCTCATTGCCCTGTACCCTCGTGGGCGTGGGTGAGCGTGGACACCTGAGCCCGAGGAGAGTAGCTCCGTGGATATATGGGGACGACAGTGTACTTGGCACAGAGGGGTTGGTCAGGCGACCCCTGGAAAGCCCTGGCCCCGCGTGGAGCTGAGCACGGCCCCAATGTGGGTGCTGCACCCGCTGATGCCCGTCCATCCCCTCGCAGGTCTGGATGTCGGTTCAGAGGAAGTGGATGTACCTGGAGAGCATCTTCATCGGTGGAGACATCCGGTCCCAGCTCCCGGATGAGGCCAAGAAGTTCGACAACATCGACAGGGTGTTTAGAAGGGCAAGTTTTGGGTGTCTGCCATGGTGGGGGCAGGGTGGGGGTGAGCCCTACTCTGTACTCACATGGTACACATGCTCACACATGTGTCTACACTGCCTTCACATGGACACTCTCACACACACACACACACGTCTACACTGCACTCCCATGGTGCACTCACTCACACAGGTGTCTACACTGCACTCCCACGGTGCACTCACTCACATGCCGTGGTCTCAGTGTCATGAGGGGCGGCTCCTGGCTTCCGTGGTGCTCCGGGGCTTGGTGTGACACGTGGCGGCAGTGGCGGTGCTCCAGGAGTGGGGGCTCTGTTTTCCCAGAGTCCTTTGCTTTCAAGACAGCATGGGCTGTGCCTCAGTGTTTGCTGTTTCTGGGCTGGAAGTCGGGCGTGGCGCGCAGTGGAGGATGGCATGGGTAGACGTCCTCGCAGGAGACATGTGCGCGGGGCTGGGCTGCCGTCCCCACCACTGCCCTCGGCACCAGCCCTGTGCTGCTTGGCTTTGCCATGAGTCCTTCCTCTCTGGACACAGCCCCTCCCCCCACGGCCCCCTCTGTTCTTTTTGTCCTTGGAGTTTGTGACTTTTTTTTCTTAGCCTTTGCATTAGCTCTTTCTTTTCTTTTCTCTCTTTCTTTCTTTCTTTTTCTTTTTTTTGGCAGGTAGAGTGGACAGTGAGAGAGAGAGACAGAGAGAAAGGTCTTCCTTTTCTGTTGGTTCACCCTCCAATGGCTGCCATGGCTGGCGTGCTGCGGTCGGTGCACCGCACTGATCAGAAGGCAGGAGCCAGGTGCTTCTCCTGGTCTCCCATGGGGTGCAGGGCCCAAGCACTTGGGCCATCCTCCACTGCACTCCCGGGCCACAGCAGAGAGCTGGCCTGGAAGAGGGGCAACCGGGACAGAATCCGGTGCCCCAACCGGGACTAGAACCCGGTGTGCCAGCGCCGCAAGGCGGAGGATTAGCCTGTTGAGCCGTGGCGCCGGCTGCATTAGCTCTTTTTAAAAAATGTTTTTTTTTTTTTAAAAGCACAAGGTAATTATTGAAATTCATCATAGAAGGATTTGAGAATTATAAAAAGGCAAAAAAGAGGAGCAAAGAACAAATACCCATAATCCTCCTGACCAGGATGACCATTTTACTTTATTTAAAAAATTTTTACTTTATTTTCATTTCTCATGGAAGATAGACACACACACAAGCAGAGAGAGAGAGAGCGAGAGCGAGAGCGAGAGAGAGAGAAAGATTTTCTATCTGCTGGTTCACTCCCCAAATGCTCACAACAGCCAGGGCTGGGCCAGGCTGCAGCCAGGAGCCAGGAGCTGCATCCAGGTCTCCCACGTGGGTGCAGGGACCCAGCCGCTTGAGCTGTCACCTGCTGCCTCCCAGGGTGCCCGTGAGCAGGAGGCTGGAACCAGAAGCGGAGCTGGGACTTGAACCTGTGGATGTCCCAAGGGGTGTCCCCGCTGCTGCACCCAGTGCCACCCCCAGATGCCACACAGTTGAGCTCGTGTGTTTCCAGAATATCGATTGCTATATTAATATATAGGTAAATAAATAAATACACACATCCCCCCCCCCCACGATCTCACCGGCACAGTGAGCGCTCCTCATGCCATCTTGGATGCACTTCAGCTGAAGTGCCTGCCTCCCTGGCGCTGGACGGGCACCAGGGCTGTCGCTCGCTCTCTGCGTTTGCCACACGGGGAGCGGCGGGGAGTGTTCAACCGTGTGCAGATGGTGCATGGTGGCACTGCTGGCTCCATCCAGTCAGGAAGCGCTGATGGGGGGTGAGGGGCTGCTCCGTGTCAGCCTGCCGTCAGCATGTAGGGCACAGCGGTGAGCAGAACTGGGGTGGTCGCCTGAGGCCAGCCCTCCAGAGAAGGTGGAAGGAAACGTCAGAAGTCAGGTTCTGTGAAGCTGGAAGATGCTGAGGGTGCGCCTGTTTAAGAATCTGGCGGCCCCGGGGACGGCGCTGTGGCGTAGCGGGTAAAGCTGCCGCCTGCAGTGCCGACATCCCGTGTGAGCACCTGTGCGAGTCCCGGCTGCTCTCTTTCTGATCCAGCTCCCTGCTGTGGCCTGGGAAGCAGTGGAAGACGGCCCAAGTGCTCGGGCCCCGGCACCCGCGTGGGAGACCTGGATGCGGCTCCTGGCTCCTGCTTTTGGCCTGAGCAAGCCCTGGATTCTGTAGCCATCTGGGCAGTCAACAAGCGGATAGAAGACTCTCTCTCTCTGCCTTTCAAATAAAATATTTGTTTTTCCAAAAAGAGCTTGACAGGCTCTGCCAGTGGCCCGCCTGGCTGTGGCGCCGGGCCCTGGGCCAGCTTTGCGCCCACTGGTGCCCGTGCCGTGGCTCGGCTGATGCCGTCTCCTCGCCCTGGCCAGATCATGAGCGAGACCCTGAAGGACCCGGTGATCAAGCGGTGCTGCGAGGCCCCGAACCGCCTGAGCGACCTGCAGCACATCGCTGAGGGGCTGGAGCGGTGCCAGAAGAGCCTCAACGACTACCTGGACACCAAGAGGAACGCCTTCCCCCGCTTCTTCTTCATCTCCGACGACGAGCTGCTCAGCATCCTGGGCAGCAGCGACCCGCTCTGCGTGCAGGAGCACATGATCAAGGTGGGCCCCACCTGCCCCGCCCCTCCTCCCCTGCGCCCCCACCCCTCCTCCTGCCAGGACCCCCGGCGCCCCCGCCCCTCCTCCCGCCGTGCCCTCCACTCGTCCTCCCATGGCCCCTACCTGTCCTCCCTGCCATGCCCCCCGCCTGTCCTCCCATGGCCTCTGCCCATCCTCCTGCGGTCCCTGCCCGGCCTCCCAGCCGTGCCCCACACTGTCTCCCCCACCATGCCCCCCCCGCCCATCCTCCCCCTGTGTCCCCTGCCCGGCCTCCCCACTGTGCCCCCCACCTGCCCTGCCCCCGCCCGTCCTCCTGCTGTATCCCTGCCCACCCTCCCCTCCCCGCCATACCCCCCGCCTGTCCTCCCGCCGCCCCCTGCCCATCCTCCTCC
>CM027396.1:22186500-22196767 GCA_015711505.1 Sylvilagus bachmani
CGGGAGGCTTGGATTAGGTTCCTGACTCGTGGGTCTGGGCCGGTCCAGCCCCAGGCATCGTGGACATCGGGGAGTGAGCCAGCAGAGAGGGGCGCTCTGCAGCTCTGTCTCTGCCTCCCAATAATTAACAAACAAACAAACAGACCATGAAAGGCTGCTGCGGTTTTTGTTTTTTTTTTTTAAGATTTATTTAATTATTTGAAAGAGCTACTCAGAGAGATGAAGAGACAGACAGATGGATGGACACCTTCCATCCACTGGCTCACTCCCCAGGTGGTTGCAAGGCCCGGAGCTTCTGGGTCTCCCACGTGGCCATCACCTGCTGCCTCCCCGCGTCTGCGGGAGCAGGGAGCTGGGTCCAGAGTCAGGCTGAGCCTGGAGCCCTGGCGCTCTGATCCGGGGTGTGGGCCTCCCACGTGGCGCTCTCACTACCAGGCCAGGCACCTGCTCCCACAGGCGAGTTTTGTTTTTTCAAATCACTCTTAACGGTTGCCTGAGCCAGCAGAACAGAGGCCGGAGACAGCAGAGCAGACCTGCCCTCGGGCAGGGAGCGGGTGACGGCCCCCGTGGCCCTTGCCGGCCGCCTGGGCTCTGCAGCTGGCCTCTGGGCCGTGGCACTGCTGGCGCCAGGCTGGGCAAGCCGGCCGGTGCATCCCGTGCACTGCGGGCTGTTGGCCGTGCTCCCAGCCCGTACCTGCCTGAGGCCGTCTCCTTCTCGGTGAGGACAAGCAGAAGTGTCCCTGCGGGGCCAGATCTTCCCCAGCCGAGACCAGGGTCGTCCAGGAATTCCTCAGGGCCACGTAAGCCCAGCATGGGGACCAAGCTCTGTCCACACCTCCCCTCCCAGGGATGCTGGTTTCCTTCCAGAAGCACACGTGTTTCCCTTTCTCAAAGGGGAGGCTTCCATTCTTTTAAAATTTTTACATTTATTTTTATGTATTTGAAAGGCAGAGAGAGAGAAAGAGAGAATGCATGAGAGGAATCTCCCATTTGCTGGTTCACCCCCTCGTATGTCTGCAGTCGCCAGGGCAGGGCAAAGCCAGGAGTCAGGAGCTCCATCCGGGTCTCCCACGCGGGTGCAGGGCCCAAGCACTTGGCCGTCTTCTGCTGCTTTCCCAGGCTGCGTTGGAAGTGGAGCAGCCGGGACATGTGCGGGTGCCCACATGGGATGCATCCCTGCAGGCCCTGCTCTGCTGTGCCCCGGGGCCCGCCCCTCTCATCTCTTTCTGATCTGAGCAGCAGAGTCACCATGTGGGTCTGCAGGCCCCCTCCTGTGCTGGCAGGAGTCCATCCACCGCGTCTGAGCGTCTGCCCCACGGGGTTGCATCCAGTGTTCCTGGCCTGTGCCGGGGGCCATGGGAGCTGCGAGTCCCTCCCCAGGTCTCTGACCCCGCCCCACCTGCCTGCTCGGTGTCCAGCGGGTGCAGGCCGTGCAGGCGCTGCGGTCTCTGGGCTTCCTCTCCTCTCCTCGTGAATCTACTGGGGCGCCTAGAGCCCCCGTGTGGGGAAGGAGCGCTGTGCCTGGCCGGTCCCCACCGCGCCCACACCGCCCGCCCACCCGGCTGCTGTTGCAGATGTATGACAACATAGCCATGCTGCGGTTCAGCGACGGGGACGGCGGCGAGAAGCTGGTGAGCGCCATGGTCTCGGCCGAAGGGGAAGTGATGGAGTTTGGGAAGATCGTGCGGGCTGAGGGCCGCGTGGAGGACTGGATGACCGCCGTGCTGACCGAGATGAGGAGGTCCAACAGGCGCATCACCAAAGAGGCCATCTTTCGCTACTGCGAGGACAGAAGCAGGTGAGGCCCCAGCCGACGCCCAGCCGGGCCCGCTGTTTGAACACGGCGCGTGGGCTGGCAGGCAACTGGCGTTGCCTTGGCACTCAGGGCTTCTCGAATGCGCTCCAGGGCTCCCGGGGGCCTCCCCCACATGCACATCCAGGCGCATCAGCAGAGAGCCGCATTGGAAGTGGAGCAGCCGGGACGTGTGCGGGCGCCCACATGGGCCCGGGAACCTGCTGCGGGGGGTGGGGGGGGGTGGAGGGTGTTTATTTTTTAAGGCTTGTTTATTTAAGAAGCAGAGCCGGGCGGGGAGAGAGAGATTTTTCATCCGCTGGTTCACTCCCCAAATGGCCACCATGGCCATGCCTCGGCCAGGCAGAAGCCAGGAAGGAGCCAGGAGCTTCGTCCTGGTCTCCCACGTGGAGATCTTCTGTCGCTTTCCCAGGTACGCTGTCTGGGAGCTGGATCGGAAGTGGAGCTGGTTTCTCCACTCTGGCAAAAATTCCGACGCAGGCGGCGCTGACAGATGGGGCCCGCTCTGCTGTGCTCCATCCTTTGACCACTTCCACGGGAGGCAGAAACTACCACGTGTGTGTCCTCTGGCCTGGCCGACTGCCTTGGGCTCTCTGTGGTGCTGGAGGCGACTCTGAGCCATTGGGACCAGCGACGCACAAGGGGGCAGGCTTCCCAGCCCCAGCACCGTTGCCGTCCGAGGCGGATGCTTCTGTCTTGGTGACGGGGGACTGTCCCAGGTGTTAGGGGACCCAGCAGCTGCCAGTTACACCCAACCCCCAGCTGTTCCCACCGCTGTGGTCCCCAGACAGCATCCGCTGGTGTTCAGGGATGGTACTGTGGGGTCAGTGGTGGGCAAAGCACAGGTAGCCGTGTGAATAGAATTCACTAAGGTGAGGTTAGGGTAGACTGCGAAGCTTCTGTGCTCCAGACACTGAGCCCCACTCCTGTCCCCCGTCCTGGGCCCCATCTCTGTCCCCCACCTGGATCCCACTCCTGTCCCCCGACCTGGGCCCCACCTCCGTCCCCCCACCTGGGCCCTGCCTCTTTCCTTCCACCTGAGCTCTGCCTCTGTCCCCCCACCTGGGCCCCATCTCTGTCCCCCACCTGGGCTTCACCTCTTTCCCCCCGACCTGCACTACACCCAAATCTGCTGACTGGAGGCCTGCCCATGGGAATCACTGGAGTGAGGAGCTGGGGGATCAGCCGCCAGCGCCCCGCCCTGCCGTGCTCTTAGCGCGTGGGACGGGGCAGCAGGTGCGGCTCGGCTGCTAGGAGCCCTGGCCAAGCCTGGCCACGCGCAGAGGCGATTCAGCTCCTATGGGATGTCCTTCTGCTTGTTGCTGTGCACCTATGACTACACCTGTAACACAGGGTAATTTTGGAGACTTGTGAAGAGAGGTTGGCAGTCGGCCTCGTGTCTCTCAGCACCCGTGGCCCTGCAGCATTTTTGTTTGTTTATTTTTTTCAGGAGAGGTAGCATCGCTGGCCTGGTGCTGTGCCGTGTGGTCAGGGGCATCTCGCTGTCCTTTGCCCAACTAAAGGCTGGCTTTCTTTCTTCTTCTTTTAAAGATTTAGTGATTTATTTGAAAGGCAGAGTTAGAGAGAGAAAGAGATCTTCTATGTGTTGGTTCATCCCCAAATGACTGTAATGGCCGGAGCTGTGCTGATCTGAAGCCAGGGACCAGGAGCTTCTTCTGGGCCTCCCACATGGGTGCAGGGGTCCAAGGACTTGGAACAGCTTCTGCTTTTCCAGGCCACAGCAGAGAGTTGGATTGGAAGTGGAGCAGCCGGGACTTGAACCAGCACCCGTATGGGATGCTGGCGCTGCAGGCGGCTGCTTAGCCCACTACACCAGAGTGCTAGCCCCCAACTGAAGGCTTTCCTTTCCCTGCCCTATGCAGACTGGAGAGATCCCCGCCGGCACCGATGTTGGCAGCTGGCCCAGGGCTGGTACGCATCCCTCACGGCTCTGCTTCCCCCGCAGGGTGGACTGGATGCTCCTCTACCAGGGCATGGTGGTGCTGGTGGCCAGCCAGGTGTGGTGGACCTGGGAGGTGGAGGACGTGTTCCGCAAGGTGCAGGTCGGGGAGAAGCAGGCCATGAAGGACTACGGCAAGAAGATGCACCAGCAGATCGACCAGCTGGTGACCCGCATCACCATGTCCCTGAGCAAGAATGACCGCAAGAAGTACAACACGGTGCTCATCATCGACGTGCACGCCAGGGACATCGTGGACTCGTTCATACGGAGCAGGTGGGGCCCTGGGCGCGCCGCGGCCGCCTCCGCTCTGCCCCTGACCCCACCCCACCGCCCGCTCCTCCTCCTCCTCCTGGTCTCTCCCTGCCCAGCATTATGGAGGCGCGGGAGTTCGAGTGGGAGAGTCAGCTGCGGTTTTACTGGGACCGCGAGCCGGACGAGTTGAGCATCCGCCAGTGCACCGGCACCTTCGGCTATGGCTACGAGTACATGGGCCTGAACGGGCGCCTGGTCATCACACCGCTCACCGACCGCATCTATCTGACGCTCACGCAGGTGAGGGCCCAGGACGCCACCCGGTGGTCACCAGCAGTGCACCTGTGTGCAGCTTGGTCCCCCGGCTCTGGTCCCTACGGAGTCGGGGGAGGGTGTCAAGACTGTGGGAGAGGGGGCGGTGCAGCCTTCCAAGGCAGAGATGGGCTCTCCCTCGGGACGGGGTGGGGCAAACTCGGCCCTGTCCAAGCAGTGCTGTCTACCACCCCCTGGTGACTGGGAGCTTCCTAAGCCGTGACCCCCACCTACCACATGTGCCCCCCCCAGCTGTCTCATCACCTCTGTGGGTCCAGGGGCCCGGGGGGAGGGGGCATCCATGGAGCCCCCACCATCCACTGCTCTTTGTTTTTGAAAACAAAAAGTGTGCTTGGGCCCCTCCCTGCCGAGACAGCACCCACTGGGCAGCTCCAGAAAGTCCATGGGGAAATGGATGAAAAAGGTGAGTGTGGCCTGGGACTCTGGCCTGGGTGTTCAAGTGCCCGCGTCCCCCACCCGGGTGCCTGGGTCTGACGCCAGCTCAGGCTGCCGACCCGGCTTCCTGGTGACGCATGCAGGGAGGCCTGGGTGGAGCTCCAGGCTCCCAGCTTCAGCCTGGCCCAGCCCTGGCCATTGTCCACTCCCCTGGGCATCTGGGGAGTGGACCAATGCGTGGGAGCTCCCTCTCTCTGCCCCTGAATCTCTTTGACTCTCAAACAATTAATTAAAAATATAATTTCTTTAACAGGGTACATTTATTTTGGTGCAAAAAAATTTTTGAAATCAATGCATAGTTTTTTTCATAATATACATTTCCCTTGACCTTTTGGAAGACCTTTGTGTGTGTGTCTGTGTATAGGTGCATATGTGTGTATGTGTGCATGTATATGCATGTGCACACATGTATGTGTATATGTGTATATAAGTGCATGTGTGTACATATGTATAGGTGTATGCATACACGTGTGTAGATGTATTTATGTGTATGTGTATACATGCATGTGTGTATGCGTATGCATGCATGTATATGTATGTATGTGTATATACGCGTGTGTATGTGCATATTTGTATATGTACATGTATGCTTGTGTTATGTGTGTATGCATGGATATGGATGGGTGTATTGTGTGCATATGTGTGTACATGTGCGTGTTATGTGTATATGCATGTGTTGTGTATATACATATGTGTTGCATGTGCATAGACATGTGTATGTGTATACATGTGTATATATGTATATGTATGTATATGTGTTCTGTGTATTTGTATGTATATGTGTTTATGTGTAAATGTACAAGTGCATTATGTGTGTATGCACGTGTGTGTTTATGCATATGCATGCATGTGTATGTGTACATGTGTATGTGTGTTTATATGTGTGTACACGTGTGTACATATATGGATGTGTGTATGTGTATGCATATGCATGTGTGTGTACATATGTGATGAGTGTTTAAATATACATATGTTATGTGTGTATGCATATGGATGTGTATATGTGCATGCATGTTTATGTGTGTACACCTGTGCTGTGTGTATGTATATGGATGTGTTGGCATATGTGTGTATGTGCATGTATGTGTGTATGTGTTTATGTGTGTTATGCGTGCATGTATATGGACGTGTGTATGTAAGCATGTGCATTGTGTCTATGTGTGTACATGTGTGCTATGTGTATGTGTATGGATGTGTTTGTACATATGTGCATGTGTGTTTCTATGTGTGCACATGTGTGTTATGTGTGTGTGCGTGTGCAGATTTATTACAAGGTTGCTGGCTCACACAGCTGTAGAGGCTGCCGGGCCCCGCCCTCTGCACCTGCTAGCTGGAGGGAGAGCTGAGAAACCCCGTGGTGTGGCTTTAGCAGCAGTGATGTGCACTCCAGCCAGGGGCTAGCGGGCTGGAGACGGTGACTTCCTGCCTCAGGAATCCTGGGGGCTTGTTCCACCTGCTCCACCTGTGTGTACCGTCCAGGCCTCAATGGGCTGGAGACACCGCCCACACGGGGGAGGACCGCCTTCTTCATGCCGGTCACCCATTCAGATGTGAGCTCTGCCGTCACAGACAGCCTGCAGCAGTGCTGGACCACAGTGGGCCCCTGAGATCCCCAGTTAGCGCTCTCTCGCGCTCTCTGTGTCGGTGTCTCACCCGTCATCCGTCCTCCTCCCATTCATCTCTGTCTACCTAGTCCCGCACATGCTGTCAGAGTGGTGAACCTGCACACTGTGCCCTTCCCTTCCGTGACTCAGAGAACGGATGCTTGCGTTTGGCCCATGACAGGCACTGTCCATGTATCTGGGAGGGGCCCCGGCTGGCCCGGCAGGTACCGGCAAAACCGAGACCACCAAGGACCTCGCCAAAGCGCTGGGCTTGCTCTGCGTCGTGACCAACTGCGGCGAGGGCATGGATTACAAAGTAAGGCCTCGCCGTTGCTGCTGGGCGGAGAGGAGCGGGGCTCGCGGTCTTCCGTGCGTGGCATGTTGGTGGCTGGGAGCACATAGTAGGGGGCTCTTCACTGCGCAGCCTCAGAATGCACACGTGGCTGCTTTGTCAGCCGCAGGTGGAGCCAGGGTCGGGCAGATAGAGTAAAGCAGCTGAGTGGGGCGCTAGGAGTGGTGGGGGCTGTGGCACCCCGGAGAAGAGCTGAGCTCAGCTTTGGTTCCCTGGCGCCATGTGGCACAGTGGACACGACTTGCTAGTATTTCGAGAGTAACTGGAAATCTGCATTTTGTGCAAAAATGTGAGTGTGCGTCATGTGGCGTGGCACTCAGGCGTCCTGCAAGGAAGATCGGCCTGGGGGGCGGCCGTCTCTGTGCCGCACTGACCCTCGTGGGTGACTTCAGCGTAGAAGACGCACACCGGGTGGGTTCAGGGGTGAACGTGGCTGCTTCTCTTGCCCCAGGCGGTTGGGAAGATCTTCTCGGGCCTCGCGCAGTGCGGGGCCTGGGGCTGCTTCGACGAGTTCAACCGGATCGACGCGTCCGTGCTCTCCGTCATCTCGTCGCAGATTCAGACGATCCGGAATGCCCTGATCCACCAGCTGACCACCTTCCAGGTGAGACGGCGGGGCCGGGAGCTGTCCGCAGGCCGGACACTGTGGTGGTCCGGGCCAGGCCCCCGCGTCGGCCGTGGGCTTTCCCCAGAGTTTGGGGCCCCCCAGAGCTGGGGCCCCAGGTAAGGGGGTCCCGTGCAGAAGGGATCCCCATGGCCACATCCACCTCGTCCCAGGCACCTGGCCGGCCATGCCCTGGCCTGGGGCAGCTCGGTGACGCCTCCTCCCTCTCCCTCCACCTCTCTTCCTCCCCCGTCCCCACACTGCAGTTCGAGGGGCAGGAGATCTCCCTGGACTCGCGCATGGGCATCTTCATCACCATGAACCCCGGCTACGCGGGCCGCACGGAGCTGCCCGAGTCGGTGAAGGCCCTGTTCCGGCCCGTGGTGGTGATCGTGCCAGACCTGCAGCAGATCTGCGAGATCATGCTGTTCTCTGAGGGCTTCCTGATGGCCAAGGTGGGGCTGCCCGCGCTGCTGGCTTCCTGGGCCCCTGCGCGGCCTTGCTGCGGCCCCGTGTGCCCTCCTGCTCTCTTTAAAAACAATGACGACTTCAGTGTCGGGAAAGCCTGGCAGGAGGTGGCACGTGGCAACAGATCTCCCGGTGACCACGTGGCGGGAGGCGCGGGGACTTCAGAAAGCTCGGGGAGAAATGAAGTGAGAAGGTGCATTCATTCTGGTGCCAAGAAACGCAAATCGAAAGCCGTGCTTGGTTTTCTGGTAAGGTGCCTAGACTGTGACCGTTCTGAACACCGTCGGCGGCCACGGTCCGTTGTCCCAGCCAGGACACGGAGCCCTGTGTCCTGCCGTCAGCTCAGCGGCTTCTCCGGGTTTCACCTTCCTCTCTCTGTCACCACGTGTGTGGGCGGGCATCCACGTCACCGCGGTCACCCTGCTGCCGTGTCCCCCGGCACTCACGCAGCCTCTGTACTCCTCAGTCACGCCTTCCCTGCCCGTCCCTGCGCTGCGTCCACACTGCAGCAGGCAGCCCTTCGGGGCGGGCTTCCTGTGTGTCCCGGGGACACGGGGGCATCGGGGCGGCCATGGGAGAGGGAGTGAAGCCAATGGAGTAGTTTGGTACAGAAAAAAAAATGAATTCAGTACATGGTTTTTTAACAACACATTATTTTTCCACGAGCTTTTTGAAAATCCCTTATATGTGGCATATATATATATATATATATGCAGTTTATTATCTTCAAAAATATCTATTAAGTGCATGCACGTAGCTTTTTCCAGAAGGTTCTGGAAAGTGCTGCTGACGTAAGGGGCCGTGAGGGCGTCCCCTGCAGCGCGTGGCTGCTTTGTGAAGCTCTTGCTGCCTGTTGCTGCCAGGGCCTTGCGTCTGGAATGGAGCTCCCCTTTTTTGTTTCTATGCCAGCAGGAGTGGGGTGGGCATCCCGGGGGCTTTGATTCCTTGACCCTCGAGCTGTCCCCAAACACCAGGGCAGGGCAGGTTCGTCAGTGGGCTTGGGTCAGGGCCTGCTGCTTGAGGGCCCTACTCTCTGAACAGAGGCCGTTAGGTTTCCCCCGGCTCCTGGGGAGAGCCGGGGCGCCTTGGGAAGGCAGGTGTTGGGGAGAACGGGTCCCCAGTCTGCTCCCCTGATCGCTGCGTGGGGACGCCAGTGTGTGGTCTCGCTCCTGCGTGAAGATGCTTGCTGCCCAGCGTCATCTCATGCGACTCTCCCCCCCATTTCCTGTGGAAAAGACGCTGGCCAAGAAGATGACCGTCCTGTACAAGCTGGCGCGGGAGCAGCTGTCCAAGCAGTACCATTACGACTTCGGACTCCGGGCCCTCAAGTCGGTGCTGGTGATGGCTGGGGAGCTGAAGAGGGGCTCCTCGGAGCTGAAGGAGGTAGGGCCCCCGCCGGGCTGGGGGAGGCGGGCGGCTCGGCGCGGGGCTCGGCGCGGGCGTGCTGGGGTGCAGCTGCCGTGTCCTCTGGCCGTCTGCTCTTCCTGTGGTTCTCCCCCTTTGGAGACTTCCTGCCTCAGGGTCAGGTTCAGTGTCCTCACTCCAGACGGAAGGCGTTGATGCCTCCGTCGCTGCGTTTGACCCGTGGTCTCAGGGTCGGGGCAGAAGGGTGCAGGCAGATGGCAGCCATGAGCCACACGTGTGGGGTTTGATATTCCCTCCGCCACGCAGGTGAAAGGACTGGCCATGTTTCTTAAGTGGCAGAAGGACCGGCCACATTTCTCACGTGGCAGATGGACTTACCCAAGGCAGGGGTTTGGGTCCACCTGCCGTGTGGGCAGCAGGGTGTGTGTCTCCTTTGTGACCACGCTTGAGGGCTTTCTGTTGTATTTCTACATATAATTTAATTTTGATGTTTCACTTTTACCTATTTCATTTTAGATTTTCTTTTTCATGTAAAATTTCAGACATTTGAAAAATGGCCTATCAACACTTAGAATAAGATTCACATAAAATTTTGTATTTTGTTTTTATAAATGTGGCATATATATCAGAAAATCATGATATTTTATGTGAAAAATCTCAATTTTCGAATGAGTTTAAAACTGTGTGTACTTCATCTGGTTCACCGCGTGCGTATTGAGCACAGAAGAACATCTGGGCCGCGGGCCACCTTCTCAGCAGAGGCCGCGGTGTGAGACTGGGGGGGCGGCGGCCCCACACCCACGGCCTCCGCCCACGCCTCAGCCTTGCTGCCTGGTCTCGTCCAGGACGTGGTTCTGATGCGGGCCCTGCGGGACATGAACCTGCCCAAGTTCGTGTTTGAGGACGTCCCCCTCTTCCTGGGCCTGATCTCCGATCTGTTCCCGGGGCTCGACTGCCCCCGGGTCCGCTACCCCGACTTCAACGACGCCGTGGAGCAGGTGCTGGAGGACAAGGCCTACATCGTCCTGCCCGTGCAGGTGAGCCGCGGGCTACTCTCCCGCATGTGCAGGTGAGCCGC
>CM027396.1:22196867-22241674 GCA_015711505.1 Sylvilagus bachmani
GGCGTTCAGCCTAAAGGTTGAGATCCAGCGTCCACACCCCCGTGCCTGGGGGTGGTGCTGGCTCTGGCTCCTGACTCCAGCTTCCTGTTCCTGGACCCTGGGAGGCAGCAGGGAAGACTCAAGAGACTGGGTCCCTGCCACCCACCTGGGAGACCCGGACCGAGTTCCTGGCTCCCGGTGTTGGCCTTGGGCAGCCGTAGCTTTTGTGGGCATTCTGGGGGTGAGCCAGCAGGTGGGGACTCTCTCTGTCTCTCTCAACCAAGATAAAACAAACAAACAAAAATGTTTTTTTAAACCATCTTGGCCATTCCCCTCCTGGTTTTGTTGTAAAACTGCGTAGCCCGGCCTCTGTCTGCACCGTGTGCGGGGCCCGGGGAGCAGCTGGAGCTGCTGTCACCGTACAGCGCTGCCGTCCTCCAGAATTTTCTCACCTTGCAAAATGACACCATCACGATGAGCCGTCCCCCACCCCCGTCCTCCCCAGGCCCCCGGCGCCGCCATCTCATCATGGGCCCCCAGGTCGGGGGACCCCGGCAGCGCTCGGCTCCCTGGGGCCGGCTCGTTTTACTCACCTTGCCGCCCCAAGGTTCATCCCAACCGTAGCCCGTGTCAGAATCCCCGCCCTCCCTAAAGCCAGCCGCGATTTCATTATGGACGCTCAGGGGTGCTTCCAGCACAGCGGGAATGGTGACCCGGCTGTTGTACACGGTGGCTCCCATTCATCCACCCTCCTCCCCCCCACCTGGCGCCCAGGCTGCCCCGCAGAACAAGGAGATGCAGTGTTGCTGGGACTGTGTGGCCGGGCACGTTGTCCAGCCAGGAACTCGTCTCTCTAGGTGGGGGCGTGGAGCGACAAAGCCACTGTGGGAGCCACCGGCAGGTCCTCAGCAAGTTGGACACGGCGTGGCCATGTGGCCTGGAGGTTCTGCTCTCGGGTCTGCCCGGGATGTGAGGGGGTTTTCTGCTCAGAACTCTGCTAACAGCTTTTCCCAGCAACATTACCAGAAGACGGAAACATGGCATGGGCATTTGGGGGAGCAGTTACAGCGCCGCCTGGGGCCCCCACAGCCCATGCTGGGGGTCCTGGGTTCAAGCCCTACCTCTGCCTCCAATCCCAGCTTCCTGCGGATGTGCACACTGGGAGGCAGAGCTGAGGGCTCAAGTGCTTGTGTCCCTGTCACCCACGCAAGTGACCCAGATCTGGCCTGGCCCAGCCTGAGACGTGGGCGTTTGGAAGTGAGCCAGTGGATGCCAGATCTCTGCCCTTCAAATCGATAAGAAGAGGCCTTTCATACTTGTTTTTTTTTTTTAAGATTTATTTATTTATTTGAAAGAGTTACACAGAGAGAGGAGAGGCAGAGAGAGAGAGAGAAAAGGAGGGAGGGAGGGAGGGGTCTTCCATCTGATGGTTCACTCCCCAATTGACCGCAATGGCCGGAGCTGTGCCAATACGAAGCCAGGAGCTTCCTCTGAGTCTCCCACGCAGGTGCAGGGGCCCAAAGACCTGGGCCATCTTCCACTGCTGACCCAGGCCACAGCAGAGAGCTGGATGGGAAGTGGAGCAGCCGGGCCTTAAACCAGCACCCACCCACATGGGATGCTGGCACTTCAGGCCAGGGCGTTAACCCACTGCGCCACAGTGCTGGCCTCTCATATTTGTTTTTTAAATGTGGAAACAGCGCAGTCTGTATGAGCTGCCAAACAGATGAACAGATGTGGTCCAGCCACGCGATGGAGCGTGCATGTGATCTGGCCATAAAAGCATGTGACATCTTGACACCTGTGCTACGGCACGGAGGGAACTTGCAAACACTATGCTGAGTGACAGAAGCCACGCACAGGACACACGTCATGTGGCTTCATTAATGGGAAAAGTCCAGGATGGGCAAATCCAGAGACACAGAGAGAGGAGAAAGAGGAGAGAGGGGAGAGAGAGAGGAGAGGGGGGAGAGAGGGGGAGAGGGGAGAGGAAAGGGAAGAGGAGAGGAGAGGAGTGGGTGCTGGGGTGGGGCGGGGGAGCAGGAGTGGGTACAACGTGTTCAGGGAGGGAGTTGAAAATGTTCTAGAACTGGCAGTGGGGATGGTTTCACAGCTCTGTGACTGTGTGAGATGTCGCCCACCTGCGTGTTGTGAATGGGTGAGCTGTGTGGCGTGGGGGTCCTGTTGTGGTGAGCAGTGTCTTTAAGGACGTGTGACGACGCAGCTGTCGCTGTCTCCCAGGTGGACAAAGTGGTTCAGCTGTTTGAGACCATGCTCACCCGCCACACGACGATGGTGGTGGGGCCCACAGGAGGTGGCAAGTCCGTGGTCATCAACACGCTGTGCCAGGCGCAGACCAGGTGAGTGGGCGCCACACCACCGGGTCCCGCCCTGCTCTGTGACTTCCTGGGAGGGTGAACTTGTCCCAAGTCCACTTTGAGCTCGGCGTGTCTATGCTTGTCTCGCTGCTGGCTTGGTCCGCGTGTCACGGGATGCAAACAGCCACACTGCCACGACTATTTTGCCCACTGCTTACAAGGAACATTTGACAATCAAATCCCACATCCCTCGTGTCTGAGTGGCTGCTTTAGAGCAAGCCCGGGGCTGTGATGCTGCGGAGTGGCCGCAGAGATGGTCACCTGCCCTGGGACTTGGTGTCCCTGGCTGTGCAGGGGCGACTCTGCTCGCAGGGAAGAGTGATCCCATAGGCAGCATCCGGGAAAGCTGCTGCGCCCGAGGCTCCCATGCATGGGTTGGTGGCGCGGTGCCCATGGTGGCCCGGTGCCCATCGAGGCCTGGTGCCCACGGTGGGGGTGGTCTGACCTCCCGTCTCTCTCCTGAATCGCGCGGGAGCCCAGAGTCGGGGGAGGCTGAGCATTCCAGCAAAGATCTTGCTGACTCCAATTTCTAGATGGTCTCAGCCAGAACGAGTAAGTGAGTGGAAGCAAATTCCTTCCTTCGTGTTGTCGGGGACACCGGGGGGCAAGGGCTCCCTGGCTCCAAGTGGGCCATGCCAGCCTCATGCGACTCGCTCTGTGGTTGATTCATTGCTAGATGACTCCAGGAACTATCACATGCTTGTGTGTGCGTGTGCAACAATGCATGCATGTAACTTTCAGGTGTGCCGCTATAGCTGTGCACCGTGGTTTGTGTTTCTTGGGGTGAACTGTACCACGTCTTCCTTTAGCGAGGTCAGGCCTGGTAAGGGCAAGTGCCCTGTTTGCTTGACTTGCAGAGTTGGTGACACACAGCAGATGTCCTGCCACCAGGAGACTGAACGTTGTGTCGTCTGGTGACAGAATTGTCCCCTTTGCACCTTTGGGAAACATTGGCATGAAGGTGTCACGTACAGGAGTGTGACATGTATGTGAAAGTGACGCAGACTTGTGCTTCCCGCACAGGCCTCATGTGTGCTGGGCCATGCTTCTGCTAAGAAAAAAAAATGTCCATGCACATTCAGTGTGCACAGCTGAGAGCAAACAGAAGCCCGGGAAAGGTTTCCATGGACTGCGTCGGCCAAAGCATGGAGCCCCTCACACACCCAACCCAGGTGTTTGCACTAGGTTTGCCTAAGCCACGGTTGAAGCCTCTCCTCTGCTCCAGGCTCGGCATAATGACGAAGTTGTACATCCTGAACCCCAAAGCTGTGAGCGTCATAGAGCTCTACGGCATCCTGGACCCCACCACCCGGGACTGGACGGATGGGGTGCTGTCGAACATCTTCCGGGAGATCAACAGGCCCACCGACAAGAAGGAGCGCAAGTAAGGGTTGCTGCGAGTAGGAGGGTGCCCGGGCTGCTTAGCGATACTTAGCTGGGTTAGGAATGCGGAAAGAGGGGGCTGGTGTTGTGGCACAGTGGGTTGAAGCCATGCTGCATCCCACGTGGGCGCCGGTTTGAGTCCCAGCTGCTCTACTTCCGATCCAGCTCTCTGCTGTGGCCTGGGAAAGCAGCAGAAGATGGCCCAAGTCCTTGGGCCCCTGCACCCTTGTGGGAGACCCAAAAGAAGTCCCTGGCTTCAGCCAGGTCCAGCTCCAGCTATTAGGCCATTTGGGGAGTGAACTAGTAGATGGGAGACCTTTCTCTGTATCTCTCCCTTTCTCTCTGTAACTGCACTTCAGATAAATAAATAAATCTTTTTTAAAAAGAAGTAAATGGGGAAAGAAGAACTTTTATATTGGAGCTCCCTGCTGGGACCCCAGCAGACCGAGTCAAGTCCCAGAGGCTCCATCACGGAGCGCCAGGCTCCCGCTTGTGCTTTGTGGTTTTGGTCCCCATCTGTCCTCATTCTGCAGTGTGGGAGTTCTGGGGCTGTCTGCACCTTTCCCTGGAGGGAACGGAGGCCTGGGGAGAGAGTCTTGCCCACGGCCAGGGGGGTGAGCTAGGCTGGTGACACTGTGCTGTCCAGAGCCAGGCTCCCTGGTCCCATGCTGCACGGCAAGGCAGGAGAGTGTCATGGAAAGTGATAGAACGCTTTTCCAAGCCTGGCTTTCCTCGGCAGACGTGGCTGATGGTGCCCAGCTTCCCTTTCCACACGCTGCGGTGAGGGTCCGTGTGGCTTTTGCGGGTGCCAAAGGCCAAAGCTGGCCATCACTCATTCCTGTGATCCCTCCTTGAGAAACTCAGGAGTGGCCCTGGACCAGTAGGGTGCTGTGTGTCCAGTCCTGGCTGGGGGGAGTTGCCTCATGTGGACGGGGAGGGAATACCGTCTTCCTCCCGAGATCCATGGCTCACCTTCCTGTGGCCACTGCAGGTACATCTTATTTGACGGCGACGTGGACGCTCTGTGGGTGGAAAACATGAACTCTGTGATGGACGACAACAAGCTGTTGACGCTGGCCAATGGGGAACGCATCCGGCTCCAGGCGCACTGTGCGCTGCTCTTCGAGGCAAGTAGGGGTGAGGAGCAGGAGCCTCCTTGGGAGACGCACAGGACGAGAAAGCTGTGCAGGGCCCTCAGGGAGTTTCACGCCAAAATCAACATGGCCTTGAATTCCATGTCTCAAGTTTTTGTAGTGCCCACGAAATGTTCAACAAGGCTTTCTTCAATTAAAAACTTAGACGTTTATTGGAGCAGTAAAAAGTGTAGGTGACTGTCAGAAAAACAACACGGAAGAGTTTACACTGAGTGCAGTTCCTTGGTCTCTGCTGGCCTCATTACCTCTATCCCACAGGTGGCCTATCCTACTTTTGCTGTTTTTTTTTTTTTTTGAGCTTTTTCTTCTGATGACTGTTCTAGTACCTATCAACAGCCTGTCTAGCAACCTGTTTCTTCCTTGATCAAGTTTGCACCTTATCTGTTAGCAGCTGTCAAAGTGAGGATTCTTCTCTTGTACACTGGCCCACCTTCCCTCCTCAGATTGCTGGTTGCTAAATTGGTTAGCAGTGAGCAGCATTTACATGACTGTAAATATGGAGCTACTTGCTGTGGGGCCAGCCGCAGTGAATATGCTTCTTTAGAGCCATTCGTTTTGCCTGGAGTTTGTAATTGCCTTTGTTTTTCCCCACCCATGCTGTTCGCGTCATCTTATCCTCGTTTGTTCTTTCAAATCCTCTGTCGTATCAGGCGTTCTGTTGCACCTCTATTTTTTTTTTTCCTGGATTCTGCTCTTGAATGTCTTCCATCCCCTGCCATTACTAGTGTTTGTTGTCCTTGGACTTGCTTTCATTCTTAATATTAATGTTGTTCCTCACTTGGCTTGCTAAATCTTGTAAGTGCACAAGTATTTACACATACAGTTATCTGATCAGCTGACTCAGCTATGTGCTTTTTAGAAGAGAGAGATGTGCATTTTTTTTTTTTTATTTGACAGGTAGAGTTAGATAAAGAGAGAAACAGAGAGAAGGGTCTTCCTTCCATTGGTTCACCCCCCAAATGACCACTACAGCTGCCACTGCACCAATCCAAAGCCAGGAGCCAGGTTCTTCCTCCTGGTCGCCCATGCGGGTGCAGGGCCCAAGCACTTGGACCATCCTCCACTGCCTTCCTGGGCCACAGCAGAGAGCTGGACTGGAAGAGGAGCAACCAGGACTAGAACTCGGTGCCCATATGGGTGCCGGTGCCATAGGCAGAGATTAACCAAGTGAGCCACGGTGCTGGCCTGATGTGTATTTTTTTTTAAAGATTTATTTGTTTATTTGAAAGTTAGAGTTACACAAGAGAGAGGGAAAGGAATAGAGAGAGAGAGAGAGAGAGAGAGAGAGACATCTTCCATCTGCTGGTTCACTCCTCAATTGGCCACAACAGCTGGAGCTGAGCTAATCCGAAACCAGGAGCCAAGAGCTTCTTTCAGATCTCCCACGCGGGTGCAGGGACCCAAGGACTTGGGCCATCTTGTACTGCTTCCTCAGGCCATAGCAGAGAGCTGGATCAGACGTGGAGCAGCTGGGATGTGAACTGGCGCCCATATGGGACGTGGGCACTGCAGGCAGCGGCTTTAGCCATTACGCCACAACACTGGCCCCTAGATGTGTACTCCTTAATATTGCTGGGTTAGCTGTGTGCTCGTCAAGTTTCAGATTCCCTGATCTCAACCACACTAAGAAAATAAAAACAGACAGAAAGGAAACACACCGAGATGGTGGTGGGATTGCCGCAGCCTTTTTCCCTCTTCATGCTTTTCTATTTTTGTCCGATAGTCTACAATGTACTAACTCTCCCATTACTTCTGTAGTAGAAGAAAACTTTAAAAAGCGTAATTGTCCCGTCACAAACTAGGGCTTTGATTAAAAGCTTCCTGAAGGCCGCGTTAGCCTGGGTGAGACCTGGGATTCCTGCAGGTGTGAATCCCGCGTGTGGAGTCCACGCGTGTCCAGCTGCAGGCGTGACTGGTCTTCTTGATTCCCCAGGTTGGAGATTTACAGTACGCCTCCCCCGCAACCGTGTCTCGGTGTGGCATGGTTTACGTGGACCCTAAGAACCTGAAGTATCAGCCATACTGGAAAAAGTGGGTCAGTCAGCGACAGAACAAGGTAAGATCGTTTCTGGAGAGAGCTTACCGTCGGTGGTGTTGGTAACGTAGCCCAGAGGGAGCTGTAGCTGGAGGCCAAGACCTCGTCCTTGACCAGCTTTGTCTGGGAGTGCAAACCAGACAGAAACATGGCCGACATGTGTGTCGGGTTCATGGCTGACGGGCTGGGTGATGATGCCTATGGTCCAGACCAGAGGCTGACGGGCTTTCCCGGCCGTGGGGTAGACAGTAAATATCGCTGGCCCTGTGTGTGAGCCATGTGGTTTCTTTGGCAACTGCTCAGCTCTGCTGCCATGGTGTGGAAGCAGCCAGAAGCCACGTACACACACGCGGGGGTGACCGTGTGCCAGTAAAACTTTGCCAGTTTGGCACATGGGTGGTGACTGACGAGTGTGTGTCCAGGAGCAGTTAGGTGAGTGCCACATGGGAAGGCCCCAGGATCTCACAGTGTCAGACCTCAGAGCCCACCCACCATGTGTCACAAGGCTCCTTGGAAGGGGCGCTGTCAACGCGACAGGCAGGGATGGGTGTGGCAGGCTGGTGCAGTCTGTGGCCCAGCCACGCCTGGGATACCAGGAGCACGTTGTCGAAGGGACGTGGGTGATCTGGCCGTGTCTGTAGCAGGGGCCCTGGGCAGTGGGGAAGTCGGAACCAGGACAGGATGACACCTGAGAAGAGAAGACCCAGGGAGCGAGTGGACCACCGTCGGGGATGCTGTCCCCGGGAAGGGGGGATGCTGAGGCCCCAGGCAGTCCCTGGAGGCCATGGCTGCCCCGACAGGGCACAGGGCCTTCTGAGGTTCTACAGTGGGACCTGTTATCCTTCCTCCATCCCTCTCCTCCTCCTCCTCCCCTTCCTCTCCCAGGGAGTGGGGTGGACCCCCGGCATGGAAACATGAAGGACAAATGTCCTTACACCTGTTAAGGCGCCATCACCGGGGCTTCCCGATGGCCAAGCGCGCCGTCCATCAGAAGCTGCTTCCCGCCTCGGGAACGCTCTGGGACGCGGCTCTCCCACAGGCAGAGCAAAGCGACCTGGACCGGCTCTTCGACAAGTACGTGCCCTACCTCATCAACGTGATCGTGGAGGGCATTGTGGACGGGAGGCAGGCCGAGAAGCTGAGGACAATCGTGCCTCAGACCGACCTCAACATGGTGAGCAGCCCTCACCGTGCACACACGGACACCCATGGCTCTAGAGGGGGCGCCGTGCCAGCCAGCCAAGTGCCGGCGCCATCAGCACGGCGTGGGGGTGGGCGCTGGGCTCCAGGATCCAGGGGTCTGGGGCGGGAACGGACCCCGCGCAGGTGGACTCTCTGGGCTGAGCCAGGCGTCTGCCGTGAGCTAGGTGACACAGCTCACCAGGATCCTGGACGCCCTGCTCGAGGGGGAGGTGGAGGACGCCGACGTGCTGGAGTGCTACTTCCTGGAGGCCCTGTACTGCTCGCTGGGCGCCTCCCTGCTGGAGGACGGGCGGCTCCGCTTCGACGAATGCATCAAGCGCATCGCCTCTCTGCCCACCGCAGACATGGAAGGGGTTTGGGCCCGGCCCGGGGAACTGCCAGGTAGGGGCCCTGCTCCTGGGGCTTCCGGGCAGGTGTCTGGGCTGCTGTGACTTCTTACTTTTTATAAATAGGGAACGATTCCCGCCTTTCTGGTTTGTTTTCATTTTGTTTGCAAGGCAGAGAGGCAGACAGATCTTCCATTCGCCGGCTCACTCCCCAGATACCCACAGCAGCCAGGGCTGGGCCAGGCGGAAGCCAGGAGCTCCCCCGGGGTCTCCTCTACTTTCTGCAGAGGTTCTTTTTGGACATAGAAGTGAAAACCACCTGATAGGGGCTTCTCCCCATGGCTCAGTGGCCCCAACAGCTCTGATTTGTCCTTTCTAGCCAAACCCTACCCTCATACCCCAGATGGCCCCCCACTCCCCCAGGACTTCCTGCCTCTGACTGTGAGGCCTGCTGTCCCCTGACACCTCCCCCCCCCCCGACACACAGCCGCCCCCTCCACCTCGTGCACACATAGGACCATTTGCCTCTGACTGTGGGACCCCTGCTATTACCCCCCAGAAGATGGCCTGTGCCCCCAGGACTTCCTGCCTCTGACTGTGAGGCCTGCTGTCCCCTACCTGACAGCCGCCCCCTCACCTGGTACACACACAGGACCACCTGCCCTTGACTGTCGGGGCCCCCCCAGAGGATGGCCTGTGCCCCCCTAGGACGGCCGCCCACTCTCTCGGGACTCCCTGCCCCTGACTGCCAGGCCTGCTATTCCCTGACCCCCCCACAGCTGCCCCCTCCACCTCGTGCACACACAGGACCACCTACCTGCCTCTGACAGTGGCGGCCCCCAGAGGATGGCCTGTGCCCCACCAGGATGGCTCCCCACTCCTCCAGGACTTCTGCCTCTGACTGTGGGGCCTCTGCTCCCCCCGGCCCCGCTCAAGGCCTGCCTCCCCCAACCCCCTCAAACTCCTCCCCCCTTCACCATGCACACTCAGGACCACCTGCCCTGACTTCCCTGTGTTCCCTCTGCACTCTGGGTGCCCCCCAACAACAACCCGGCACTCTGTGCCCTCTGACCCTTGACCCCTGCCTGCTGCCCTTAGGCTCCTTGGCTTCCTGTCTTCTTCCCTTGAGACCTACTTTCCTGTCTGGTCTCGCTGGTCTTGCCACGTCACCAGGGAGGGGTCTGTTGGGTCTGGAAGAGCTCGGGGCTCTGGCCTCTCGCATCCCCGGAAAGGAGAGATGGCCACAGAGACAGGTTGCTTTATGTGTAGCAGAGAGGTTGGCGCCAGTCTGTTCTTGCGAAGAGTTTTTATCTGGTAAAGGAGGAAATCTGCCACTGTGTGTGTGTGGGGGGGGGTAGAAGGCAGCTGGTGGGAGAGTAGGGGGCTCTCTAGCCCCCTACTAGGCTACCCTAGCCCCGGGGAGCCTCCCTCTGCTCTGTGTCACAAGCCGCCCTGTGGGGCTTCTCTGCTCTGCCATTTGCATTGCAAGGAGTCGGGAAGGGTCTGGTTGGCACCAGGGGTCTCAACCAAAGGGGGAAGGGGACGGTGGGACAAGTCCTTTAGGGTCTGTGGGGAGCCTGCCCCGTTCCCATGGAGGACGAGCGCCCTGCAGCTGCGACCCCACTCCCAGCTGTACCTGCTGCTCTGGCTCCATGCAGTGTCCCTTTGCTGGCTCCAGCCCGCCCTGCACGGCCCGTCCTCCCTCCTGGTGGCCAGTGTCCGTCCAGGGGATGAGTAGCCTTGGCTCAAGTACTGCCCGAGGGGCAGTCGCCCAGAGGCGCCCACCAGCGTCTGTCCGTTTACAGCGCGGGCGGGGAGGGCTCCAGTTCTGTGTCTTGGATCCAGGCGAGACAGCCCCTTCTCACCACAGGTCACCTTCCAACCTTGTATGACTTTCACTTTGACCCCAAACGGAATCAGTGGATCCCATGGAGTAAACTAGTCCCAGAGTACGTTCACTCTCCGGAGAGGAGGTTCATTGACATCCTGGGTGAGTGCCAGCGTGCCTGGCTTCCAGGGTGTGGACTGATCATATGTATATTCAGAGATGGCGGGGGGGGGGGAGAGGGAGAGACAGGGGGAGAGAGAGACGGGGAGAGAGACGGGGGGAGAGAGAGAGGGAGAGAGAGACGGGGGAGAGGGAGAGAGAGAGACCGGTGAGGAGGGGGGAGAGAGAGAGACGGGGAGAGAGAGACAGAGGGAGGGAGGGAGAGAGAGAGAGAGAGAGAGAAGAAAGACTATGAGAACCTTCTATCCGCTGTTTCATTTCCCAAATGGCCACAACAGCTGCAGCTGGGACCTTGAAGCTCTATCCAGGTCTCTGAAGCGGGTGCAGGGGCCCAAGCATCTGGGCCGTCCTCCACTGCTTCCCTAGGCCCATCAGCAGGAAGCTGGGTGGGCGTGGGGCAGCCGGGACTTGAACTGGTGCCCACACGGGGGTGGCGGAGTCGCAGGAAGTGGTTTAACCTGCTACGCCACAATGCCAGCCACCAAAGCACACTTTTTTTTTTTTTTTTGACAGGCAGAGTGGACAGTGAGAGAGAGAGAGACAGAGAGAAAGGTCTTCCTTTGCCGTTGGTTCACCCTCCAATGGCTGCTGCGGCTGGCGCGCTGCGGCCGGCGCACCGCGCTCATCCGATGGCAGGAGCCAGGTGCCAGGTGCTTTTCCTGGTCTCCCATGGGGTGCAGGGCCCAAGCACTTGGGCCGTCCTCCACTGCACTCCTGGGCCACAGCAGAGGGCTGGCCTGGAAGAGGGGCAACCGGGACAGAATCCGGTGCCCCGACCGGGACTAGAACCCGGTGTGCCGGCGCCGCAAGGTGGAGGATTAGCCTGTTGAGCCACGGCGCCGGCCCAAAGCACACTTTTTATCCGGGGGTGTGGGTGTCACGTTGAAGAAGTTAGGCCTCCATAAAGCCGTGGGCTGCGGCGGCCAGGGTGACGAGCTTCTAGGAGGAAGTCACAAGGTCACACTCGCGTGTGTGCTGTTGGGGTCCGGGCCCAGCTTTTGGGGATGCGTTTGGTGGGGCTCGGGGGATTCGACACCCCCAGTGGCCAAAGGCTCACGCTCCGGGTGTTGCTGCCGCGCCCATCCTGGCTGTCGCCCTCCAGTTCACACGGTGGACACAACCCGCACCACCTGGATGCTGGAGCAGATGGTTAAAGTCAAGCAGCCGGTCATCCTGGTTGGAGAATCCGGCACCTCCAAGACGGCCACTACCCAGAACTTCCTCAAAAATCTGAATGAAGAAAACAACGTAAGTCGCTCCCCACGGGCGTCCCTGCCCCACGCGTGTACCGCCCCCCCCCATGGTGGCTTCCCACAGCACACACAGGTGCCTCGCTGGGCCGCTGGAGCTCAGGCTGGTGCCCAGGGTAGGTCTTGCTCCACACAGGAAGGCTTCCCCGGGGTGAGGACGAGCCCGGTGTGGCAGGGACCCCTGAATATGCACGGTGGGCGGTGGCGTGGGGGCGGGGCCCCGTGGAGAAACAGCCGCGTTCTGACCCCTGCCTTCCCGCCTCAGATCGTGTTGATCGTCAACTTCTCCTCCCGCACCACGTCCATGGACATCCAAAGAAACCTGGAAGCCAGCGTGGAGAAGCGAACCAAAGACACCTACGGCCCCCCCATGGGGAAGCGTCTGCTGGTGTTCATGGACGACATGAACATGCCCAAGGTGGCCGGCGGCTTGGGGCGGGAGCTCGGCACAGCGGGGACACACGCGGGCCCTCCCGGCTGCTCTGTCCTGCAGGGCAGGGCACAGGCGGCCTTTGCATGCTTGGCGTGCGTCCGAGCAAGGGCTTCCCAAATGAGCTGCGCTTCAGGTGGCGACACCGAGTGCTGAGCCCACGCACACGAGAAGCAGAGGCAGACACTGCCCGAGGACCCCCACGCCCATCCCGAGTTTACCAAGGAGAGGGCGCTAGGCTGCACGGCGGGGTGTTCTGGAGCCAGAGCCTGTGAGGGGCAGTTTCCTTAATGCGCAGCTGCATATGTTGGCGTCCTTTTGCAGAACCACGGTCCCCACCCCCCCACCAAGAGTGCAGAGCCAGCACCCACCCACCCAGACATCTGTCCGTCTGCTTACTGTTACTCTGTTCTTCCACCCATTTATTCACTCACCTGTGTGTGCATCACCCATCTGTTCACCCGTCCACCCATCCACCTGCCCACCTACCCACCCATCCATCCATCCATTCACCCACTCGCCCACCCGCCCACCTATCCATCCTCCTCAGGCCTCCTGTGCCTCCCCTCAGGGAGCTTGAGGGGAGGGAGAGAGGGGAAAACACCCATGAGTGAATGCATGAGTGCAAGCTTCCAGAGGCCCCCGAGGATAAACCAGGGTGCCAGGGGTGGGGGTGGGGGCGGGGCTGAGCTGCTGCCGGGGCTCAGGTAGAGCGGCTGGAGTCCTGCTCAGTGATCCAAGCTCTCTTTTCTTCCAAAACAAAACCGAGGTGGATGAATACGGCACCCAGCAGCCAATTGCCCTGCTCAAGCTGCTCTTGGAGAAAGGCTACCTGTACGACCGGGGCAAGGAGCTGACCTGCAAGACCCTCCGCGACCTGGGCTTCGTGGCTGCCATGGGCAAGGCGGGAGGCGGCCGCAACGAAGTGGACCCCAGGTTCCTCTCCCTCTTCAGCGTCTTCAACGTCCCCTTCCCTTCGGAAGAGTCTCTGCATTTGATCTACTCCTCCATCCTGCGAGGCCACACCTCGGTGAGCAGTCACAGCTGGGGGGGCAGCCACAGCTGGGGGAGCGGTGGGGGGGAGGGGTGGTTCGGAGGCCACGCCTCGGTGAGCAGTCACAGCTGGGGGAGCGGCGGGGGTCTGGAGGCCACCTGAGGCCACCTCACCTGTGCGGCCGGGGCCCATGAAGATGTGTTTTTATTTTATTATTTTTTAAAGATTTATTTATTTTATTTGAAAGGCAGAGGTATAGAGAGGCAGAGAGAGACAGAGAGGTCCTCCATCTGCTGGTTCATTCCCCAAATGGCTGTAATAGCCAGAGCTGTGCCAATCCAAAGCCAGGAGCTTCTTCCAGGTCTCCAATGTGGGTGCAGGGGCCCAAGGACCTGGGCCACCTTCTACTGCTTTCCCAGGCCATAGCAGAGAGCTGGATCGGAAGTGGAGCAGCCGGGACTCGAACCGGCGCCCGTATGAGATGCCAGCACTGCAGGCAGAGGCTTTACTCACTATGCCACAGCGCTGGCCACAACATTTGCTTTTAAATTTCTCCCCAAATCAGAAGGAAAAACACTCACCTTTCTACCGATGCTGTCATACAATACAACTTTAATTTACTGCAGTGGAAGGAGGGACCCTGGGCCGTGGGAGTTGGGCATGGGCCTGGGGCAGGTGTCCTGTGCAGAGTCTGGGCAGTGGGTCTGAGGAGCCTGGGCTCGGCAGCCCCCATTCTGCTTCTCAGCTGAGACCTTGAGCTCTGTGGCTCCCGTGCTCGCCTGAACTGGGAGGTGATGATGGGCGCCACTGCACACGGGTTTTGGGAGGATGAAAGGAGGAAAGTGCAGGTCACGCGTGTGGCGCACACATGCGTGTGGCACGTTGCCCAGCACGTGCTCACCAGGTACTGGCTCCTGCTGCAGTTGGTGGGGTTTGTTTGTCCCCTCAAATGGAACCCATTCATTCGAACAACGACCTTCTCATCCTGGCCCTGGCCTCAAAGGCCGGGGGACAGGGCAGTAAGGTAAAGCCGTGCCTGGCCAGGGGCGGTCAGTGGGAGCTGTGAGAGCATGGGTTCTCTTCTTTCTCTTTCTTCTTTAAAGGTTTTATTTGAAAGAGTTACAAGAGTTACACAGAGAGAGGGAGAGAGCGAGATCTTTCATCCTCTGGTTCATTCCCTTAGCGGCCACAGCACCAGCGGCTGGGCCAGGCCGAAGCCAGGAGCTTCTTCAGGGTCTCCCATGCGGGTACAGGGGCCCAAGCACTTGGGCCATCTTCCACTGCTTTCCCAGGCCACAGCAGGGAGCTGGATTGGAAGTGGAGCAGCTGGGGCTGAAGGGGGCGGTTCCACTCGCTACACCACAGCGCCAGCCTCGTGAGCACCTGGGTTTTTGTGCCCTAGCTGAAGGCTCCGAATCCAGCGCTGTGGGGTCTGCTGCAGGTTAGTAACCTCGGACCGAGAGCGGGCTTAGGTCTCTGGCTTCACTACGTGCTGCTGCGTTGGTGAGCCTGAGAATCCAGGGCGAGAAGTCCAGATCCTGTGGTCGGCTTCTCTGGGTTTTTGTTGTTAAACCTCTAGTGTGTGGAGGGACGGTGTATGGCACAGCTGGGACACAACGCTGGGACACCTGAACCCCGCACTGGATCCGAAACTTCAGTCTGAGTTCTGGTTCTATGCCCGGCTCCCTCCCCGTGCGCACCCTGGGAGGCGGCAGTGAGGCCCCTGCACCCACGTGGGAGACCTGTAGAGCTGCTGGCTCCTGGCTCCAGCCTGGCCCAGCCCTGGCTGCTGTGGGCTTTTGGGGAGTAAACCAGCAGATGGAAGATCTCTGTATTTCTCTCTGTTGCTCTGCCTCTCAAATAAGTTTCTAAAAGTTTTGGTACAATCCACATAACGTGAAGTTCGTCATTTGGGCGTTTTCAGTCCACACCTGGGAGGGGTTGGCTGCACCCACGCTGCTGTGCCGCTGTCACCGCTGCCTGGTTCCCTGCAGAGGAAGCCGGTTCCAGGGCAGCCACCCGTCTGCCTTCTGCTCCCGTGCGGCTGGCTTCCCTCCCGGGTGGGGGTCCGCACTGCAGCGAGCGTCAGAGGTTCCCCCCCTCGACATGGTCACATGTGACTGAGCTGTTGATGCTGGCTGGGGGGGGGGGTGTCTTGGTTCCACAGACCTTCCACGAGAGCATCGTGGCTGTGAGTGGCGAGCTGACCACCTGCACGCTGGCCCTTTACAAAAACATTGTTCAGGACCTGCCTCCCACGCCGTCCAAGTTCCACTACATCTTCAACCTTCGTGACCTCTCTCGGGTCTTCAACGGCCTCGTGCTCACGCACCCGGAGCGGTGAGTGTTCCATGGCTCGTGGCGTCAGTCCCGCAACTCAGGGCAGCGCGTGATGCATTACCCAACGCCTTCGCTTGTGCTCGGTGGAGAAAGGAGAGAACCCCTTGATTTAAGGCCTGGCGCTCTGTAAGCCGTCGAGCCAAGGAGAGACACCGGCTGGCCAGGCGGACAGGTGTCAGCGCCCCGGGGTGGGGCCACATCGCCAGTTCTGAGGCTGGGCGTTTGTTGCCGGTTGCAGCTGCTTCTGTCGTGAGTGTCTTCAGGCAAGGGACGCGCCGGGGACTCACGCCCGGGTCTGGGATCTCCTCGAGGAAGCAAGACCGATGCCTTCCCGCAGGGGTGTGCAGGAGCCTCGCTCGTGGTGCGGGCCTTGCCGGTCGCTCTCCGTGTTCCCAGACTGCTCTGGGCACCCTCGCAGCGTCCCGAGTGACCCCCGGGGGAGGCGGCTGCAGGTGTTTTGGGGGCAGAAACAGGGAAGGTTCTGGAATGGGGTCGGATGGAGCGGGTGCTGACGAAATGCCAGCGGCTCACAGGCTGAGGTGTGTGGGGTCAGGAGCCCGTCCACGTCGCTGGTGCTGTGGGAGGAGGCTCCCGGCTGCCCCGCAGGTGGGTGGTCGTGGTGCTGCCCTCACGCTCCCCCGTTGGCTGCCAGGTTGTGTCAGTGTGAGACCGGGCGGGGGGAGAACGGCAGCACGAGGGCCGGCTGCTGGCCCGCTGACGGTGACGGTGGCGGACGACGCCTCTCCCGGCGCAGGTTCCAGACGGTGGCCCAGATGGTGCGTGTCTGGAGGAACGAGTGTCTGCGGGTGTTCCACGACCGGCTCATCAACGAGACGGACAAGAGGCTGGTCAGTGCTGGGCCTGGCGCCGGGGGCAGCCCCGCTGCCTTGTGCACGGAGGGCCCCAAGGATGGCAGGCGGGTGGGAGTCGCGAGCTCACCTGGCGGTCACGGCCCCGAGTGAGGATCCTCACGGGGTCGTCCCGGGTGCAAGGTGCAGCAGCACATCCGCAGCTTGGTCATGGAGCACTTCAGTGAGGACGCCGAGGTGGTGATGAGGGACCCGGTCCTGTTCGGGGACTTCCGGTCGGCTCTGCAGGAGGAGGAGACGCGCGTGTACGAGGACATCCAGGACTACGAGGCGGCCAAGGCCCTGTTCCAGGTGTGCGCGGGGCCCACGGGTCACACCCCTGAGGCTGGGTCTGGGGGCTGTGCACACGGGCTCGACTCGCCCAGTGCTGCCCGGGACTACCGTGGGGATTCGTTCAGTGAGGACAGCCCCCACCTCCACCCCACCAAGAGTCGCCTGGTCCACCCCCAAGGGCTCCTGTGGGGTTCTGACCCAGAACCAGACATGGGGACCCGGGGCCAGGCTCCTCCACAGTTCCTGTTGGTTAAGTCCCTGAGAGGAGCCCTGTCATCTGTGGGGCCCCCTGCTGGCCGGGAAGAGACCAGCAGATGGCAGCCTTGACTGTGAACCCCAATGGGTTACTTACACAGCTATAGATGCTCAGGAGAGAAGATCTCTCCTCCGTTCCTAGTCTCCTGGGTGAAGGACCCAGGGGGCCTTGTTTTCCTTCAACTTGAGAGGGGGAGAGAGAGAGATGGAGAGATTCCCCCATCCGCTGGCTCCCTGCTAAGTGCCTGCGCCATCCGGGGCTGGGCCAAGACAAAGCCGGATCAGGGGACTCCATCCGGGTCTCCCACGTGGGTGGCAGGGACCAGGTGCTTGAGCCTTGGCGGCTGCCTCCCGGGGTGCACATCAGCGGGAAGCTGGACCCGGGAGCAGAGCTGGGACTGGAACCCGGCACTGTGATGGGGCTGCAGGCCCCTCGGTGCTGTCCTCGCTGCTGAGCCGAACGCCTGCCCTCCCCACCCCCCTCCTGTGTTAACTCAGGAAATCCTGGAGGAGTACAACGAAAGCAACACCAAGATGAACCTGGTCCTGTTCGACGACGCCCTGGAGCACCTGACTCGTGTGCACCGCATCATCCGCATGGACCGCGGCCACGCCCTGCTGGTGGGGGTCGGGGGCTCAGGGAAGCAGTCCCTGTCCAGGCTGGCTGCCTTCACGGCCGGCTACGAGGCGAGTCCGCCTGCCGCGTGTGCATCCTTGTCTGCGTGCATGGGTTTTCTAAGAATGACAAGTTCACCGAAGCGCCTTGTGCCCCTCCCCCGAGGGGTCCATCGCTGCGAGCCTCCTGCTGGGCACTCGGGGCTGCACCCCCCCCCTCCGCCGTGGTGGCTGGGCCCAGCGCCGCTTCCCTTCCACTCCCCAGGCCCTGCCGCCCTCCCTCTTTGTGACTCCGAGGACCTTGTTCTCACCATGGACACTGCTCTTTCCATTCCTTTTTTCTTTTGAAAAAATATTTATTTATTTACTTGAAAGGGAGAATAAGAGAGAGAGAGAGAGAGAGAGAGAGAGAGAGGAAGACATAGATCTTCTATCCATTGGTGCACTCTTCCAACACCCATAACAGATGGGGCTAAGACCAGGAGACAGAATTCAGTCCAAGTCTCCCACCTGGGCGGCAGGGACCTAGCCGTCACCCGCTGTCTCCCCGGGTGTGTGTGAGCAGGGAGCTGCATCAGAAGTGCAGAAGCTGGGACTTGAACCAGGCGACCTCCGTGACTCCGCCCCCTGCACTTGCAGGTGTTTGAGATCCTGCTGAGCCGGGGCTACTCGGAGAACAACTTCCGGGAAGATCTGAAGAACCTCTACATGAAACTTGGCGTCGAGAACAAGACGATGATCTTTCTGTTCACAGATGCCCACGTGGCCGAGGAGGGCTTCTTGGAGCTCATCAACAATATGCTGACGTCAGGTACAGCCAAGGTCAAGGCCAAGGCCGGTCCTAGCTCCCAGCGTGACCTTGCAGACCCTGCCTGGGGTCTCGCACCCCTGCATCCCATTTCTCCCTGGCTGCGGCCCCTGCAGTGGGTCTGATCATCTTCACTTTTGCAAATGAGACCCCTGTAGCCCGCCTCTCCCCCCACCCCCTGTCGGGACAGCAGTCACTGGGACAGCCGGGCGTCCCTGCCCCCGCCGGGTACCCTTCCCAGTGCTCACTGGGCACTGCAGCTGCTGGGGAAGGTGCCCTGGCTCTCGTTCCACAGCTCTGGGGCTCAGGGCTGCCGTGGAGGGTGGGACGCTGGCCCCTCACAGAGACACATCCGGGTCCTGATGTGGGTGGGGCTTTAGGAAGAGTAAGGGTCTCTGCAGAGGTGAGCACATTTGGATGCAGGGTGCATCCTGCACCTGGGACAGCCGTCCTTGCGGGGGGGGGGGGGGGACACAGGGACGAGGCCAGAGAAGGCAAAGGCCGAGACCAGAGTGGCAGCTCCCCCTCCAAGCACCTGCCAGAGCCGAAAAGAAAGGAGGCTCCTCCCCCGGGGCCTTCAGAGAGAGATCCTGTCTCACTGCAGGCTTCCGGAGCCGCAGAGAAAACGTTAGCTACTGTGGGCGGCGCAGCTCGGGGTATCCTGGCTGCTGCCCGTAGACACTGCTAGCAGCACTCCCCAGGCGGTGACTGCAGAGCGCCTGGGACCGGGCCAGGCGCCTCCTGGGCTGTGCAGGGCGGGTGGGGCAGCCGCCTGCAGCCGAGCACCTGCTCCCAGGTGCAGTCGCCGTCCAGCCTCACGGTGGCCCCTCCAGGCAGGCAGGAGGCATTTGCCTCCCCATTCTACGGCCAAGAAGACTGAGGCTCGGAGGGCTCTGCCCGGGGCGGGTGACTTGGCCTTGGGTCTCAGGGTCAGGACCCACACCCTGCTGCTCACCACAGCACCTGCTGCCTTTTCCTGGCCACCCCCACCCTGTGCACCGGCCCCCAGACTCCAGCCCGCGTCTGTGTTCCCAGGGATCGTGCCTGCACTGTTCCAGGAAGAGGAGAAGGAGTCGATCCTCGGTCAGATCGGACAGGAGGCGGCGAGGCTGGGCTTGGGCCCGGCCAAGGAGTCCCTGTGGCAGTACTTCGTGAACAAGAGCGCCAACAACCTGCACATCGTCCTGGGCATGTCGCCTGTGGGGGAAACCCTGAGGACACGGTGCCGGAACTTCCCAGGTACCCTGGCATGAAGCCCCGCCCTCAGAAGCAGCAGGGCGCCGCCCTGGGAGGCTCTGGCCCCGCTCTGCCTCCCTCTGTGCCCACAGCAGCACGCACCCCTGCCCCAGGGGCAAGGTCCACGGCAGGGAGGGGGCGCTTTCTGCGGGTTCCCCCTCCAGAAAATTCCACCAGCCCCGTGGAAAGTGGAAATCGTGGCTCCTGCTGATGGAAAGGGGGCGTGAGTTTTGCCCCCGGGGACTTTGGCCTGGAGCTATTTTGGTTGTCACAGCTCAGCACAGGGGTGGCACCTGGGATGTGTATGTGGGGGGGGGGGCGGGGCAGAAGATGCTGTCCCACACCCTGCAGGGTACAGCCCGGCCCCAGATGTCAGCATCGCCCAGGCGGAGCTGCTCAGCCCTGACCAGCTCCTCCCCAGCGGCGGTTGCTGGAGACCACAGGAGGGTCCTTGAACCTCTGTGGGTGCGCAGCGCCATCTCGTCCCTCCCTCTCTGTCTTCCAGGTCTGGTGAATAACACTGGCATCGACTGGTTCATGCCCTGGCCCTCCCAGGCCCTGCATGCCGTGGCCAAGTCGTTTTTGGGTGAGTCACGGGCGGGGACTGTGCTGCAGGCTTTAATTAGCAAGGCAATTGTTCGTTAAAGTTTTACTTACGTTTTTTAATATTTATTTATTTTACTTGAAAGAGTTACACAGAGAGAGGAGACGGAGAGGGAGAGGGAGATGGAGAGAGAGGTCTTCCATCTTACAGTTCACTCCCCAGTTGGCTGCAATGGCTGGAGCTGCACCGATCCGAAGCCAGGAGCCAGAAGTTTCTTCTGGGTCTCCCACATGGGTGTTGGGGCCCAAGCACTTGGGCCATCTTCCACTGCTTTCCCAGGCCACAGCAGAGAGCTGGATTGGAAGTGGAGCAGCTGGGACTCGAACTGGCGCCCGTATGGAATGCTGGTGCTTCAGGCCAGGGCGTTAACCCGCTGCGCCACAGCGCCAGCCCTGCTTATGTTTTCAATGTGTGTGAAAGAAATAGGGAGAGGTATCTCCCATCCAGTAGTTGACTCTCCAGACGCCCACAATAGCCAGGAGCCAGGCACGCCAGACGGGCGGCAGGGCCCAGGCACCTGAGCTGGCACGGCTGCTTGCCAGCACACGGGGGCGCGGGGGCTGGGGGAGGAGCAGAGCTGAGACTTGCATGGGAGCACCCTGACCCGCCTTCCCGGAGCCGCTCTCCTCACCTGGGCCGGGGAGCCTCAGCCCGGCTTTGTGTCTGGGCTATGCTGTGCATTCGTCCTGAGTGATGTCAGAAGACTCCAGAGGACGGTTTAGGCTGCGGATGGGTTAGGTGTCAGTGGCATCAGGTGCTGGCCAGCCACGGCCTGATGCCACATCCCACGTGGCCCACCGCCTGCCTTGCTAAATAAAGTTTTATTGGTAACGAGGCTCACTCGTTGGTTCACACAGTGGCTGTGGCTGCACTTGCAGAGTTGAGTGACTACAACAGAGGCTGTGCCGTCCCTGTCGGGCCCTCCTGGGACAGAGTTGCTGACCCTGGCCCCAAGGATGCCCCAAGGACAGCTGCACTGGGTTTCCTTGTAAGGTGGAGACACCAAAGGCCTCATCTGGTTTTTTTTTTTTTAATTTTATTTATTTATGTAAGAGGCAGAGTTAGAGAGGGAGAGACAGAGAGAAAGGTCTTCCATCTGCTGGTTCACTCCCCAGATAGCCACACGGCTGGAGCTGGGCCAATCCGAAGCCAAGAGCTTTTTCCAGGTCTCCCACACAGGTTCAGGGGCCCAAGGACTTGGGCCATCTTGTACTGCTTTCCCAGGCCACAGCAGAGAGCTGGATCGGAAGTGGAGCAGCCGGGACTCAAACTAGCTCCTATATGGGATGCTGGCACTGCAGGTGGCAGCTTTACCCACTATGCCAAAGTGCCAGCCCCTAAACTTTTTAATTCTATTTTCCCACAAGCCAACGTCGTGACTTGAATCCTAACTCACTTGTAGAGTTAGGGTCAAGGTTAAGGTCAGGTCAGGCTCGAGGGCTGGGAGGAGCAGCTCCTGCCGGTGGTGTAGCCGAGGGTTGCCAGGTATCGTCCACCGTGTTGCCGCCTCTTGGTTCTGCCACTGTGTCATGACAGCAGTGTCAGTGTGTGAGTGGATGGCCACGTCTGCCTTCCAATAAAGCTTTATTTGCAACACCGCCTTGTGGGCCGAATTTGTCCTCTGGGCCAGAGTCTGCCACTCCCGATACAGCCGCACCCCGGTTTTCATCGGTGTGTTGGCCACTCCCGTGTGTCGGGCCTGGATTTGCTTTCGGTCGTCAGCAAATGCTGCCCAGAACGTGTGTGCACCTGCCGCTGAACTGCAGGTTCCCTGCCCTGGTAGCCTGGGCTGGAGGACTGCACCCCAGAGCGTGGGGGTTTGTGAGGCAGCCATGGTCCTGGTGGAACCCACGGCCGGATCTCAGAACCTGGACAGATCTCTGAGATGTGAGGCACCTGGCGTCTCCCAGCAGCTCTCTAGCCAGTCCGAGTGAGCCCCCGGCCCCTCCTGCCTCGTTGGGTCCTCCTGCAGCTGGGAGGAGAACCTGGCTCCTGTGTCGGCAGATCCGAGCCACGCGGGGTTTGTAGCCGCCCTTTCACTTCCTTTGCGTTACGTTGCAAACAACAACAATGCTTCCTGGAGATGGGCGTTTGGCACAGCAGCAAAGCTGCCGCCCGGGACACCTGCGTCCCATGCGCAGTGCTGGTTTCCATCCGGCTCCCTTGACAGTTCCAGCTCTCTGATGAGCCCCTGCCACGCACGTGGGGGGCCCAGCGGGAGCTCCTGGATCCTGGCTTTGGCCTGGCTCGGCCCTGGCCTTTAGAGGTGTCTGGAGACTGAACCAGCAGGTGGAAGCTCTCTCTCCCTGCCTTTCAGATAAAAGAAATTTAACATACCATTTTTATTGCAATCGAACGCGTATAAAAGTGCCCCTTGAACCGGTTCTGAGTGCACACGTGGCCAGTGTCACCACTCTGTCTCTAATCAGTTTTCATCTTCCCAAACCGACGCTGGCCCTGGCGCCCGCCCTCCCGGCTGCCTGAGTCTGCCGGTCCTGTGGGTCGCGTAGAAACCGACTCCCGCCCCGCTTCCCCTTCCGTTTCTGGCTTTCGGCCGCACTTGGAGCGCGTCAGTGTTTCTTTCCATGGCTGGATGGAGCACGCTGTGCCCACTCATCACCGGTGGCCGTCGGGGTTGGTGGCCCCGGCCGGCCGTGGTGGCAGGGCCCCTGTGAACTCCCACTCTCGGCAGCGGCTGAGTCCCTGTCTTCCGGGTCCTGGAGCGGCGTCGTGGGGTCAGGTGGAATTTCCGCTCCTCACGTCTGGGGGAGCACGCGTGTCCTGTCCTTACAAGGCATCTTTTCCTGTTCCTTCCCCTTAGGGGACAATCCCATGATCCCGATGGGGAACATAGACGACCTGGTGGAGCACGTTGTGTTGGTCCACGAATCTGTGGACGAATTCAGCAAACAGTTCCTGCAGAAGCTGAGGCGCAGCAACTATGTGACCCCCAAGAATTACCTGGACTTCATCCACTCGTACGCCAAACTGCTGGACGAGAAGACGCAGTGCAACATAGGTGAGACACAGGGCGGGGCGGCCGCGGTCGAGCTTCAGGGGCGGGGGCGGGACTCAGGTGCTGGCCTCGCTCTACACACTCACACATACGTGCATCTACAGCTGGCGGGTAGGGTGATGTGAGAGAGCGCCTTCATCTGCTGGCTCACTCCCCAGATGCCTACAACAGCTGGGGCTGGGTGCGGCCGAAGCCAGGAGCCCAGAACTCCACGCGGGTCTCCAACCGGGGCAGCAGGGCCCAAGCACTGGAGCCGTCACGGGGGCTTCCCAGGCTGTCTTATCAGGCAGCTGGACCGGAAGCAGAGTGGGTGGGGCTTGACCGGGCGCCCCGGGGAGGGGGCGGCACAGCTCCTGCTGGCTGCTGTTTCCTTAGCAAGCTGAGACCCTGGGGTGGAGGCGGAGGGGCGCCTGTTCTGTGGCTGTTCCCGGGAGCGATCCTACGCGGGGAGGATGCTTGCACACTCAGTCTTGCAACGACGTGCTGTGTTGAAAGATGCTTTTTAAATTTTAATTTACTTGTTTGAAAGGGGAGAGAGAGATCTCTTAGCAAATGCCCACAGCACCCAGGACTGGGCCTGGTCACGGCCAAGAGCCTGGAACTCAGTCCCGATGTCCCACGTGGGTGGCGAGGACCCCAGCACTTGGGCATCGCTGCTGCCTCCCGGGTGCATTGGCAGGAAGCAGGGGGCAGAAGCAGAGCCAGGACTTGAGCCCGGGTGCTCCGGTAGGGGTGCAGGCATCCCCTGTGGCATCTTCGCCACACCAGACGTCCCTGGAAAACGCCTCTCAGAGCGAGGCCCAGCTGCAGCCGCACCCCAGGGAAGTGCGATGGTGAGAAGCATCAGGGGCCTCATTGCAAGATTGTTTGGCACCGACGCCAACTCACAAACTCTTTAAAGTCCCCGGCCGGGGACTTCACATTGCCTGACGGCTCCTGTCTCGGGATGGGAGGGACCGGGGACGCCGAAACACACAGCGTGGATTCGTTTCCCCTGAGCCCAGGGTGGAGGGACCTCGGTGAGGCCCCAGAGGGCCTGGCCCTGGACGGTGATGGGGCCCTCTCTTCCCCCAGCGCAGTGCAAGCGACTGGAGGGCGGCCTGGACAAGCTCAAGGAGGCCACCGTCCAGCTGGACGAGCTGAACCAGAAGCTGGCCGAGCAGAAGATCGTGCTGGCCGAGAAGTCAGCCGCCTGCGAGGCCCTGCTGGAGGAGATCGTCACCAACACGGCCATAGGTGAGCAGGACGGGCGCCCTGGCCCCCTGCGCTGCTGGTCTGGCGCGGCTGGCGTCCGCTCGGTCTCATCCGCTGCGCACAGACACGAGCTGGTGGCTTGAGCCCGTGGTGCGCTAACAGGTGTGCCCTGTGCGGCTCTCGCCCCACCCCACCCCTACATCCGTCACTGTGTGTGGGGGATGCGTTGAGGGTTTGCCCAGCGTGATGGCCATCTTCTGAGCCCCGTGAGCTGAGCCAGACGGGCCGGCGCTTGGCCTTGGCGGTGGTCCCTTGGGACATCCAGGACCTTTCTCTGGCCCCTTGGCCGGGCCCTCCCTCCCGGCTGAGCAGCCAGGGACCTGGGCCACGCTGCTGTCGGGAAGCTGCCTGGCCACCTATGTCTTGCCAGAGACATGGCCCGCAGCCCTCTCTTGGGGCCTCTGAGCTCCTGCTGCTATCATTTCTATTGTCAGCAATCTTTCCTGCCCATTCTCAGCCGCTCGTCCTGCCTGCTCCTCCTCCCTGTCACCCTAGCTGCTGCCGGGTGACAGCACCCACCGCCTGGGATGGGCTGATTCCAGCCCTGGGCCCCCGGCTACCCCGATCCCTGACTTTCAGCCCCGCGTTTCCGCGAGTTAGCTCGGCTCCTTCCGATGAGGTCTCTGTTCTGTGCAATGGAGGCAGCTGGTCTGGCAGAGGGTCCCTGCCTGGCTGTGGTCCCACCTAGCGATCTCCAGCTTGATGATGCTGGGAGAGCGATCGCAGAGACCACACGCTCCATACTTGGAATTGGGATTTTTTTTGACATTTATTTTATTGATTTGAAAGGCTGAGTTAGAGACAGATCTTCCATCTGCTGGTTCTCTCCTTAAATGGCTGCAACAGCCAGGGCTGACCCAGGAGCCTCATCTGAGTCTCCTATGTGGGGTGCAGGGGCCCAAGCACTTGGGCCATCTTCCTCTGCTTTTCCCAGGCCATCAGCAGGTAGCTGAATTGGAAGTGGAGCAGCCGGGACACAAACCGGCACCCATATGGGATGCCGGCACTGCCGGGCAGGGCTTTACCCGCTACGCCACAGTGATAGTCCCAGAATTGCCAGTTTTGTTCTGCTCCCGGGCCTGCGCTGTGCGGTCCCACCCCATGGTGGGGAGGGGACACCCCGGTCTCTACCTTGCACCTGGCTTGCTGAGCTGGGGCGCTCCGTGGGTGGGGTGGTTCCCATGCATCTTTGGCTCAGGTGGCTCTCCCGGCATGTGCCCAGTGTGAGTATGCGGCATGGCCCCGAGGTCCCTGCCTGTCCCCAAGCCCTGCAGCACCTGCAGTTCCTCTTCCTGCCTCCTGAGGGCGCCGCGCCCCTCTCTCCGCATCCATGCTCGCTTGTCCACGAGGCCGCCCTCGGCTTTGGTGCTCTCCCAAGTGCTCTGTGTTCTGGTGCCTGTGGCATGGGCATGGAGGAGCAGGCAGGGGAGATGGCCACACACAGAAGCTGCGGAGTGCCGGGGCCGTGCTGCCAGTTAGCCGAGCTGAGGGGTGGTTGAGTGGGCCTGAGGCGGCCGGGGCCTCCTCAAAGGGGACAGCTGTCCAGCTGGGCCTGAGGAACCTGGGAGAAGGGGATGGAGGTGGGGAGAGGCAGGGAGAGGCGCCTGGGGGTGTGGCCGGGAGCAGGAGGGGCAGATGGGGATCTGCAGCCAGCGCTGTGGGGCGGGAGCCCTCGTGGAGCCTGTGGCCGCCCTGGGGGGGGAACGCCAGGGTCAGAGCAGCCGCCCAGGTGTTGCGAGGGTTGCCGTCCCACCAGGACTCCCAGAACACGCGGGCCGCGGCGAGCGCGTCTGCCGCGCCGGCTGCACTGACCGCCCCTCCCCCTGCAGCCGAGGAGAAGAAGAAGCTGGCGGAGGAGAAGGCCATGGAGGTGGAGGAGCAGAACAAGATCATCGCCGTGGAGAAGACCGAGGCCGAGACGGCGCTGGCCGAAGTCATGCCCGTGCTGGAGGCCGCCAAGCTGGAGCTGCAGAAGCTGGACAAGTCGGACGTCACCGAGATCAGGTAGCTGCCGCCGCCAGGTGCACCGGGGCCGAGATCCGGCGGCCGCGTGGACGCCCGGTGCGCCTGGGCCGTGCTGACCGTGGCCCTCGGGTGGGCGGGGGGCTCAGCTCCCCCTCGCAGGAACTGTTAACTGCCCCCCCCCCCCGCAGACAGACAAGGCCGGAGATGGAGCCGGTCAGCCCGCCCTTGGCACCGAAACCACGCCCAAGCGCCACTGCACACCTGCAACAGTGGCCAGGGAGCCGGTCCAGCCGAGTGGGGGGAGGGGGCAGCCGCTTTGCAGCCCACTGTCTTTAGTGATGTCCCCAGAAGCAGAGGAAGGAAGGAGGGGGGGAGGCGGCGAGTCACCCCCAGCACAGCTCCCCTGCACGGCCCCCGCACCATCCCCACCCCGCACAGCCCGCTGCACGGCCCCTGCATCACCCCCACCCCACACAGCCCCCTGCACGGCCCCCACACCATCCCCACCCCGCACAGCCCGCTGCACGGCCCCTGCATCACCCCCACCCCGCACAGCCCGCTGCACGGCCTGGTCTCCCCGGGGCACTGTCATGGATCTTCACGGTGCCGTAGCAGGGAGACACCCTGCGTTGCCCACCCAGCCCCTCCCCCACGTGGCTGGCCCCGGCAGTGGCCCCTGCACTGGTCTCCCAGGCCGCTGCTCGGCCTTCCCAGCTGCCCTCTCCCTCAGCTTTCCCTGGCTCTCCGTGTTCCCGTGGGAGCCCCATGTGGCCCTGCGGGTGAAACGCAGGTGGATTCGCTCACAGAATCTGCTCATTGCTCCGGGAAGGAGCACAGCCGGAGACGTCGGGGAGGCCGCGTGCTGAGCTCTGCAGAGCGTGGCGCTCGGGAGTGGGGGCACAGGGCCGGGTGTGTGACGGTCAGGGCTGAGCGGAGAGACTGAGGCTGGGTGGTGGGCGGCATGGTCGCGGCGCATTTTCCAGAGTCATAGGACTTGGGCACTGAGAGCAGATGGCTGGGAGGACCATGAGGGGGTATCTTTGGAGGGGAGGGGCTGTGCCCCCCATCGACCCCTGGCTTCCTGGGGATCCTGGGGAGCGTGAGGTGCCCCCTGAAGTTAGGCAGGCATCGTGACGGGCCCGGCTCACCCTAGGGTGCTGTGTTGAACACCGCGGTAAGAGCCGGGGACACGCAGCCTGGGGCCGCCCCCTGGTGCCGAGTGGCCCTCGGCGGGGCACCCATCCTCCCCGTGAACCAAGGATGCCGTCACCGCGCCACCGTCTCAGGGTCTTTGGTCCTCTCTGGAGACCACAGGGCTCCCGGGTGAGGAGCTGTCATAGCCGCGGGCACAGGCCAGTGCCGTGCCAGCATCGGCTGTCACCCAGGTGACAGCCTTGAGAAGGCATGCTGGGAAGTATCGCACAGTGGCAGCTGCTGCGCCGTACATTCAGCCTGTGTCCGTCAGAGGACTCCACCTCCTCTCGTGCTTATTCCCATTTTACTCGCAAGGCAGAGAAACGGACACAGGAAGCCCTCCCATCTGGCTGTTCGCCCCAGATGCCTGGCGGGGCCAGGCTGAAGCCGGGAGCTGGGATTCCTAGGTGGTAGCTTGGCCACTGTGCCAAGCGCCCACTCCGAGGGTTTTTCTCCCTGGTCAAGGACCAGGGTACTCAAGGGTCTCCTTGGCGCCTGACTCTGGATTCCTATTTGTTTTTAAAGATTTATTTATTTATTTGAAGGTCAGAGTTACAGAAAGAGGTCTTTCATCTGCTGGCTCACTATCCAGGTGGCCGCAATGGCCGGGTTTGGGCCAGGCCAAAGCCAGGAGCCAGGAGCTTCTTCCTGGTCTCCCACGTGGGTGCAGGGGCCATCTTCCACTGCTTTCCCAGGCCATAGCAGAGAGCTGGATCGGAAGCGGAGCAGCCAGGACTCGAACTGGTGCCATTTGGGATGCTGGCGCCGCAGGTGGAAGCTTTACCAGCTATGCCACAGCGCCGGCCCCCGACCGTGGGTCCCGAGGCTTTGGAGAACGCGGGACACCTGCAGTCCTCGTGCACTGTGCGTGTTCTTTCTGCTTAGCGCACACTGGAACTCCGCAGGGTGGAGTGCGGTGAAGCCCCCTCCCCCACTTCCCAGTATGCCTGTGCCCCAGCTTACCTGGCAGCGCCTGCTTTACAAACAGCCTGGCGGAGACCAAACCAGACCGAACTCCGCCGCGGGCTGGGCAGGTCCACCTGCGGCTTCGGTTCAGCACTGCCCAGGCCAGGGGTGCACACGGAGCTGGCCTCAGGTCGGGTGGACTTCAGGCCCTTGGGGGTGTCCGTGAGTGCCTGCCTGTTTCTGGCCTCACCAACAGAGGGCGCAGTGCAGTGCAGTGCAGTGCTGGGATTTTTGCTTTCTTAGCTGAAAGGGTCTCATTTTGATTTGCATTTCTCCTACGTGTGGCAGGGGGGCGTTTTTCCTCATGTCTGGCAGTCACCGTGGCAGTTGCATGGATTTCCCTTTCTGTGAACTGTTCTATGCATTGTCCGTTTTTGGGTAGTGGTTCATTTTCATTTTCCTATGCATGTCCAGGAGCTTGTTGGATAACGGGGAGATTAGCTTTACTGTTTTTTCTCTTATTTGAGAAGCAGAGGGCTCACATCCACTGGTTCACTCCCCAAAGGCCACGATGCCTGGGCTGGGCCAAAGCCAGGGGCTGGGAACTCAATCCAGGTCTCCCATGCGGATGACAGGAGCCCGAGTACTTGAGCCACCGCCTGCTGCCTGCCAGGCCGGAGCAGGGGCCTGGGCCCAGGCACTGGGAGGGTCAGGCAGGCATCCTCACTGCTAGGCTGAGCACCCACTTCGGGGGATGAACTGGAGCCAGGGGTGGGCCCAGGCGCTGGGAGGGTCAGGCAGGTATCCTCGCTGCTAGGCTGAGCGCCCACTTCGGGGGATGAACTGGAGCCGGGGGTTGGGCCAGGCGCTGGGAGTGGGGGCTGCGTCCTCGCTGTTCATCTGCCGTGAGTGGCAGAGCATTTCCCTGTTTGCCCGTGGGGTGCACGCATGTGTGTGCATGTGTGTGTGTTTGCTCATGGGGTGCACACACGTGTGTGCATATTTGCCTGTGGGGAGCATACATGTGTGCGTGTGTTTGCCCGTGGGGTACATGCGTGCATGTGTGTGTGTTTGCCCGTGGTGTACACATGTGTGTGTTTGCCCATGGGGTACATGCGTGCATGTGTGTGTGTTTGCCCGTGGGGTACATGCGTGCATGTGTGTGTGTTTGCCCGTGGGGTACATGCGTGCATGTGTGTGTGTTTGCCCGTGGGGTACATGCGTGCATGTGTGTGTGTTTGCCTGTGGGGTACATGCGTGCATGTGTGCATCTGTTTCCCTGCTTATTTTTCTGTGGCAGGTTTATCCCCTGAAAGCCCTCAGTAGGCAGGGCTGGGAAGCTGTCCATTCTGCTGTCCACATGGGTGTGGTGGGGACCCCACTGCTTGAGCCATCACCGCGCACACTAGGGTGCGCGTGAGGTGGGGGCTGGGCCACAGTGGAGTGGGAACTTGACCCCGGGTGCTCTGATCTGGGACTTAGAGGTCCCCGAGCGCTGTCCCAGTCACTGGCTACACGCCTGCCTGGAGGCCGGTGCTCCTTGGCCGGCCGGGGTGCAGGCTCCCTCTGCTGCTGGCCCTGGATTCTCCTCCCCTCCTCTCCTTTGCTGGATAGCAGCTGGGTGTCGGCTCTGAGCAGGCCCTGCGGCTGGCGGGCAGTGGACTGGCCCGCGGCCGGGGCTGGAGCTCTGTTCCCCCGGGCAGCCCAGGTGCACCGAGCGCAGAGAAGTGGCGTCGGGGGAGGTGGGGCGGGAAGGGCTGTGCTGAGGATGAGGGGCGTGGAGGCAGCCTGGCAGCAGGGAGGCACCGGCCAGTGTGTGCGTGGAGGGCGGGGCAGGGGGCTCTGCCATGGTGACTTTCTTCCAGGGAGAACATGCTCTTGTCCTCTGCCTCTGGGCGTGCCTCGTGATGGGATGAAGGGATCAGACAAAGCCACGCTGTCTCCATTTCTTCTACTTGCATTGTAGCAGGGAACCCTGCTTCCGTAGACTTGCAGGATTCCTAAGTGTGTGCCCATTTCACGGGTGGGAGAACCGAGGCCCCCAGATGGTCGCTGATTCACTTGGAGGCTCGAGACCCTGGCTCAGGTCTACACACAGCTCGGTATGGGGGGTGGGCTGGCTCTCGCCACGCCCCCTCCCCCCAGGGAAGCTTTCGCAGGCAGTCGGCAGTGTTGCCAGCTCCGCCAACAGCCTGTGGCGGCCTGAGGAGCGTCTCCCCCGTGACTCAGGGCCGTGCTGGCACTGGGCTTGCCCTGCCTCCTGGCTGGTGCCCTGGCTTGTCCCTGGGCTGTGTGGTGCCCTCCCCGTGCTGTCTGTGGGGCGCGGGCAGAGTCCTGGGCGGGTGGTGGGGGGTTTTCCCAGGACAGAAAGGCCCTGGTCATCCGTCCCTCTCTCGCTCTGTCACTCTCCGTGTCTGCCTCGATTTCTCTGTATCTCTTGCTCCTCCTTCCTCTCTGCCTCTGTCGCCTCCTCACCAGGCCGGGCTCTGCCCAGGCGCCCACCCCGCTGCTTCCAGGCCCTGCAGGGGCCACGCTCGCCCCCGCACTTCTCCCTCCCTCCCGCTCCATCACTTTTGTTTCTGCTCTGCTCCCCCCTCCAGCTTCTGCCTTCCTGACCTCTGCCCACCGCTGGCCGCAGGAGACCAAGGCCAGGCAGTGCCTGCGAGGCCGGCTCAGGATTCCTGGGCTTTGGGCCAGCACAGCTGTCCCCCTCCTCTTCCTTTTGGGGGTCTGGGTGGCCGGACACCTGTGTGTTGGAGAAGCAGTGACTGGCCAGCTTCCGCTAAGCCGAAGAGTGCCATGAAGGGGTGGCCCAGCCTCACAAGAGCACAGGGGACCCCAGGCCTCCCAGGCCTCCCAGGCTGTGAGAACAGAGCAGGGCACGCAAGCCCTGGAGCCCGACTCTTCATTGGTGCCTGGGGAGACATGATGACAAAGACGATGACAGTGCTGATGGCCTAAGCAGTGGCTGAGGAATCACCCCGGTGTAACCACAATGTGGTCTCGGGCTCCACCCTGCAGTGCTGATTCTGGGTAGCCTGGGTTTGAATCTGATGACCCCACCACGCGATTTGAGCCTGCTAAGTGAGACCCATACCTGCACTCGGGGAAGTGCCCGGCCAAGAGCCCACATTGCTGTTGGGATCCAGGCTCCCTGGTGCCCTCCTGGGGCCACCTGCTGGCCAGGGTGATGCCTGCTTGCCGGGGGTGACTCAAGCTGGCCAGGGTGATGCCTGCTGATGGGGGTGATTCCTGCTGGCCAGGGGTGTTGCCTGTTGGCCAGGGGTGACACCTGCTGGAGGGGGTGTTGCCTAGTAGAGAGGGTGATGTCTGCTGGCCAGGGGTGATGCCTGCTGGCCTGGGTGATAACTGCTGGCCAGGGGTGACTCCTGCTGGCCAGGGTGACTCCTGCTGGCCAAGGTGACATCTGCTGGCTGGAGGACTCCTGCTGGCTAAAGTGACGCCTGCCGTTCCCTCCTTCCTCCCCAGGTCGTTCGCAAAGCCCCCGAAGCAGGTGCAGACCGTGTGCGAGTGCATCCTCATCATGAAGGGCTACAAGGAGCTCAACTGGAAGACAGCCAAGGGCATGATGTCCGACCCCAACTTCCTGCGCTCGCTCATGGAGCTCGACTTCGATGCCATCTCCCAGAGCCAAGTGAAAAACATCAAGAGTGAGAGCATGGGGGGGGGCGCAGAGAGGAGGCAGGGTTGTGGGGAGGAGGCAGGGCTGTGGGGAGGAGGCAGGGCTGTGAAGGGAGGAGGCGGGGCTGTGGGGAGGAGGCGGGGCTGTGGGGGAGGAGGCGGGGCTGTGGGGAGGAGGCGGGGCTGTGGGGGAGGAGGCGGGGCTGTGGATGACAGAGGGAAACGGCGGCCCCCGTAGGGCAGAGGGGAGAACAGACCCTCTTTAGGGGCTCACCTGGGTGTGGCTATGCCCAGGGCGGCTGTGACCTGACCTCCTGCCACCTCCTGTCAGTTGGTAGTCTCTGGCCTTGTCTTTGGCTGTGGAAGGCTGCAGCCCTGCCCACTCCGCAAGTGCAGGGGACAGGCCCCCCACCCTGAATCCCAGCTGGCTGCTGCCTGAGCCCCCGCGTGCCCCTCCCTGTTCCCCAGGCCTCTTGCGGACCCTCAACACCACCATCGAGGAGATGGAGGCCGTGAGCAAGGCTGGGCTGGGGATGCTGAAGTTTGTTGAGGCCGTCATGGGCTACTGTGACGTCTTCAGAGAAATCAAGCCCAAGAGAGAGAAGGTATGGCCACGGCCACGTCTCCCCCACTGCCCTGCGAGTCCACCCTCAGCGATAGAACCAGGCTCCATGTGAGGTCTCCAGGGTCTTTGGGCGGGGGTCCTGGCTTCCTGCTGACCCACACCCCTGGTCCTTGAGTCCCTGCCACCTGGATTCAGTTGTGGGCTCCTGGCTTTGGCCTGGCCTAGCCGTGGCTGCTGTGGGCATTCGGCGGCTGACTGGCAGATGGAAGATCTGTCTCTTTCTCTCTGTGCCTTTCAAATAAATAAAATCAGCCCATAAAACTTTAGAGATGTGGGTTTCCCAGCCCCACACCCATGGTTCTCTGTGGTGGGTCAGTCCTTGGCATTGTGGGATGCTCAGTGGTGCCCCAGGCTCCCCCCAACACCCTTCAGTGTCCCCTGAGGACATGGTCATGAGGTAGATCCCGCCTTTTTAAGTCCTGTTTTGACACTGCTTTATAACTCGAGAGACTTAGGACCCCATAGTGGGACCAGCTGCTGGGTTCCTGGGTGGAGTCACAGGCAGCGTCGTCTCGCAGCAGCGCAGCAGACATCTGAACTGGGACGTGGAGCTGGACGGGGCCTGTGCCCTGAGAGGGGCCACGGTGTGAGCCCGCGGCGACTGAACCGCCCTCCTGCAGGTGGCCAGGCTGGAGCGGAACTTCTACCTCACCAAACGGGAGCTCGAGCGGATCCAGAACGAGCTGGCCGCCATCCAGAGAGAACTGGAGGCGCTGGGCGCCAAGTACGAGGCCGCCATCCTGGAGAAGCAGAAGCTGCAGGAAGAAGCCGAGATCATGGAGAGGCGGCTGATCGCCGCCGACAAACTCATCTCGGGGCTGGGGTCCGAGAACGTCAGGTCAGCTCAGCTGGCGGGCCGCCCCCCTACCCCTGCCCATCCAGTCCCAGCGGGCGGCTCCTCCCCTGCTCCGCCCACACCCCCGCCCAGGCAGGCGGCTCCTCCCCTTGCCCCGCCCCCGCCCAGGCGAGTGGTCCTCCTGAGGCTGATCCCACCTGTGGAACTCTTCGCCTCCTGCACTCTGTTCCGTGTTAAAATCTGCAGACCCCGGGATGAGGCCTTGATTGTCCAGGCCCAGGGTCTCTACTGAGTGACTGCTGAGGGTTTAGGAGGCCCAGTAGCACCCAGAGAGGAGCCTTGGAGGGGTGTCTGCTTCCTGGTGACCTTCAGTCCTCGGCTCCTGAGTGCGGGGGACGAGCCCCCGTCTGTCACTCACAGACACCTCCGCAGGGCCCCTGGCTGGTGTCCTCCCAGACACGACCACCTGGCCACGTAGTTTCCGATTGGCGTGAGTGGGTGTGGTGCGGAAAATGCTGGAATCGTGTTTGCTCGTGGGAACAGGAGGTTGTCAGCGTCTCTGAAGCCCGGGAGGCCTCTGTTGGCCTGGGCGGTTTCCCCGCTGGCCTTAGGTCCACGTCGTTGACCAGGCACTGGGAGGCGTGTGGCCACGGGGGACCCTGACAGCACTTGCTGAGCTTGGAGGTCCCTGGGTCTGCCGGGCTGGGAAATTGCAAAATGGACCGGTGGTCTCCCTTCCCCAGAGAGCATGTTTTAAACCACGTTTCCTTCTGCCTTGCCCTGTTAGCAAGGAGTCAGGCTGGTTCAGCTACTTCTGTGTGTGTGCGCGTGCGTTTATTTATTTGAAAGCAGAGTTTACAGAGGGGGGGGAGGGAGAGAGTGAGAGGGGGAGAGGTCTTTTATCTTCTGGTTCACTCCCCAAATGGCTGCAATGGCCAGAGCTGAGCCAGTCCATAGCCAGGAACCAGGACTTCTTCCAGGTCTCCCACACGGGTGCAGGGCCCAAGCACCTGGGCCATCTTCCACTGCCTTCCCAGGCCACAGCAGAGAGCTGGATTGGAAGTGAGGCAGCTGGGACTAGGACTGGCGCCCATACGGGATGCAAGCGTCGCAGGTGGCAGCTGTACCCGCCACGCCACAGCGCCAGCCCTGGTGGTGGTTCCTGCCCCTTCGTTGTTCAGAACCATTTTCCTCTTTTCGCTTCCTCGTCTGCTCTCCTTGGGGCCCCGTTTCTCTGTCAGGACGCTGCGTGTGACCAGTCGTGCAGGTGGCCCACGCAGAACACACCTCGTATTCTCGTCGCCTTTCACTCTAGCGAGCACTTGGCTTTCTGAGCTGAAACGACCTTGGCCGGTGTTCACGGGGTGTGGTGGGGTAGCCGGATAGGCGTGACCGAGGCAGGGTGTGGGCGTGGCCGGAGGGCGGCGCTCAGGCAGCCTCCGCCCCGCGCCAGGTGGCTGAGCGACCTGGATGAGCTGATGAGTCGTCGCGTGAAGCTGCTGGGGGACTGCCTGCTGTGCGCCGCCTTCCTGAGCTACGAGGGCGCCTTCACCTGGGAGTTCCGGGACGAGATGGTCAATCAGGTGTGGCAGAGTGACATCCTGGAGCGCGAGATCCCCCTGAGCCAGCCTTTCCGGCTGGAGAACCTGCTCACCGACGACGTAGAGATCAGCAGGTGTGCGGCAGGCGCCCCGCGCGTCTGTGAGGGCGCCCGGGGGGCTGCTCGTCTCCCAGGGGTTGCGGTGGGGTTGCAGAAGGCCGACCCCACACCCTTGCAGGTGGGGCTCCCAGGGCCTGCCCCCCGATGAGCTCTCGGTGCAGAACGGCATCCTCACCACGCGGGCCAGCCGCTTCCCCCTCTGCATCGACCCCCAGCAGCAGGCCCTCAACTGGATCAAGAGGAAGGAGGAGAAGAACAACCTGAGGGTAGGGGCTCCTCCTGCGCCCCCCCCCCAGCCAAGTTCTTGCTTCTCTCAGGTCCCTGGGGGCCCTGGGCGCCCAGGCACGGCGGGCAGGGAGGGTGAGAGCCCAGGTCGACGGAGAAGTCACCCACGCACCACGGGGTTCAGAGTGGGGTCCGAGCACCGGCAAAGTTGTGTGATGGCCGTCAGGTCCATCTTAGAACGCGTGTGTCGTCCCCCGGAGAAATGCCATCTCCTTTAGCTGCCGCCGCCCTCGAACCTTCCACCCCTGCCTCCCCCGTCCCTGGCCATCACGGATCACTTCCTGTCCCTGCGGATTTGCCTAGGAAATGGGTCATGGAGCTGCGACTTCGTGTCCGGCTCTGTCACTCAGCGAGGCGCTGAGCAGTCTGTCCGTGCTGTGGCCTGCGTCCCTCCCCCTTCCCCTCCCCCTTCCTCTCTGCTTCCTCCCTTCCATCCATCTTTGTGGGTGCCGATGCTCTAGAATTTAGAAAATGCACTTAAACCCGAAGCGAGACGGTCTTCCAGGGATCTTTGATCTCTCGCTGCCGTGGGAGCGGGAATGGAATTTCTTTCCTCTGGGGCAGTGCCCTCCTCCAGCTCTGAGGTCCCTCTGAGTTCCCTGGCCCTGACGTGGCAAGGAGGAATTACCGGGGCCGCTGGGTCCTGGGGACGTCCCCTCTCACGGGTGCTGGTGGGGGGAGGGACCTGGACGGGCAGTCTCTCGGAGGAAAGGCGCCTCCCCGGTCAGCTTCCAGCTCTGGCCTCTGGCGCTGTTTCCTGGCCGAGCCTTGGCGTGGGTTTCACACCTGGGCACGGAGTCTCTGGAGAGGCTGCACACCACACTTCCCTCTCCTGGCTTCTAGAAAAGTCTCTCCCGGTGGCAGTTTCCCTGCGTCCCCCACGCCCTCCCGAGGACCAGCGCCCGGCTTTCCCCGGTGCCCCCAGCTGCCTCTCTCACGTGCGCGTCCGTCTGCCAGTTTCTGGGTCTCCTGCTGGCTCTGCGGCTGCAGCACAGGGCTCTGGGATGGGGCTGAGTGTCCACAGGGACGTGGCGGCCACCCCTCCCAGCAGAGCCGTCCACTCTGGCTCGTTCCTTTTCACGACCGGGCCACATCCGTGTGTCTGTCCCCCGACAAACTTCCGGAGAAGCCGGGCTTCTCCGCTTTGTTGCTGCCATGTCTTCAACCCTCTCGGTGCACGAGCGGCCTCCAGCAGCTTGTGGGAAACAGAATCGAGAGCGCGAGGGCTGCTGGACAGCTGACTCCGGCTGGGACGCCGCGTCCCTGTCTGAGCCCTCGGGTCGAGTCCCGGCTCCACTTCAGGTCCAGCTTCCTGTTGGTGCACACCAGGAGGCAGCCGTGATGGCCCCGTGCCGGAGTCCTGCCACCCACAGGGGGGCACGGGCCGCGTTCCAGGCTCCTGCTTCAGCTGCGGGCATGTGGGGCGCCACTCTGTGGGTGGCACATCTCGCTCAGCCGTTCTCTGCCTTTCACACGGATGAGATAATAATGGCAATACAGAGAATGGCCTTTGTCCGAGCAGTTTTCAAAGCCCCCTCGTACCCAGGAGAGGGAGGTGGGGCCCGGGTGCTTTTTGCTGGACAAATCTGTGGTTTTCAGTTTTACCTTTCCTTGTGCCAGCCCCGGGCGCCCCGGTGCGCAGGTGCCTCTACGCACTCGTGTGGCTGGAACAGCTCAAACGTGCTGATTCCTGGGGCTCCCTGGGGCTCCTCCCCTGGGGCCGCCCCTCCTCGGCCCCCACACCCTGGTTCCAGCCCCGCCCCGGCTCCCCGGGGTCCCCTTGTAGGGACCTCAGCACAGTTCCTGGGTGGGGAGGCAGGGAGGCAGGGCCAGCAGAGGCGCTAGAGCACGGTGGGGCGGTGGGGCGGGATCCCTGCTGAGGTCTCCCGGGCGTGTGGAGCGAGGGGCTGCCCTGAGCCTGCCCTGGGCACCTGCTCCCCTCCCTGCCACCAGCCGCCCAGCGTGCCACCCCTCTCTTCCAGGTGGCCTCCTTCAACGACCCCGACTTCCTCAAGCAGCTGGAGATGTCGGTCAAGTACGGAACCCCCTTCCTGTTCCATGACGTGGACGAGTACATCGACCCTGTGATCGACAACGTCCTGGAGAAGAACATCAAGGTCACCCAAGGTCGTCAGTTCATCATCCTGGGAGACAAGGAGGTGGACTACGACTCCAACTTCCGGCTCTACCTCAACACCAAGCTGGCCAACCCCAGATACCCGCCGTCGGTGTTTGGGAAGGCCATGGTGATCAACTACACGGGTGAGGACAGACGGGCCTGGGGCGGAGTGGGCGGGGCCTAGGGGGCGGGGCGGGGAGTGACCCCACCCTCGGTGCTCTCGGGAGAGCCGCTGGGATGTCACTGGGCATCACTGCAGCCCGTGGGATCAGGCTTCCTGGCTCCACAGGGGCGTGGGCGGACTCGGGCTGGGTTGAGGTCCCCCCCCCCCAGAGGAACTGGATGTCGCTGCTCGCGTTCCCCCAGGGCTGTCGGCCTGGCCGCCTGGAGGGGCTGAGCGCCCGAGCCCGGGGTCCCCAGCATGCGGTGTTTCCTTTGTGGGGGGCGTCTTCACGGCACCACCTGGCTCTGTGTGGCTGTGTTGCCGCCTGGTTCTGTCTGGAGCCCCGGCGGTGGCTCGGAGAGGTCCTGGCTGCTGCCCCAGCCGCAGCCGGTGAGTTCCACCCGTGTCCCCACAGTCACGCTGAAGGGCCTGGAGGACCAGCTGCTGAGCGTGCTGGTTGCCCATGAGCGGCACGAGCTGGAGGAGCAGCGGGAGCACCTGATCCAGGAGACGAGCGACAACAAGAACCTGCTGCGGGACCTGGAGGACTCGCTCCTGCGGGAGCTGGCCACGTCCACGGGGAACATGCTGGACAACGCCGAGCTGGTGTACACCCTGGAGGAGACCAAGTCCAAGGCCACAGAGGTAGCCGGCGCATGGCGAGGAGAATCCAGCTGTGACCTCGGGGCTCGGGAGCCGGGGGGGCCGGGGGCGTCCCCTGGGGCTTCGAGTCGCCTGAGGATTTGCGTGATAGGAAAAGGGGAGGCGTCCTGACGGGGCTCCCAGGGCCTCTGTCCACTGACGAGGGCGGAAAACCCAGTCCTGCGTGGCTTAAGTTAAAGGGAGGGTGCTGCCGCAGTGGTGTAGCGGGTAAAGCCACGGCCTACAGCGCCGGCATCCCATGTGGGCGCTGGTTCAAGTCCCGGCTGCTCCACTTCCAATCCAACTTCCTGCGAATGCACCTGGGACATCAATGAGAATGGCCCAAGTGCCTGGGCCCCTGCACCACGAGGGAGACCTGGGAGAAGCTGCTGGCATGGCCTGGCCCAGCTCTGGCCGTTGTGGCCATTTAGAAAGTGAACCACAGAGGGAAGATCGATCTCTCTCTCTCTCTCTCTAACTCTGCCTCTCACATAAATAAATCTTAAAAAAATAAATAAGTAAAAGGAAGGTCGTCATCTTGGGGAGTGGAGGCACCCAGGACTGGCTCCGGGACTCCACGCGTGTCTGTGTCCGGGCTGGGCCTTCTGTTGGGTCAGCTTCACCCTCTTCCACTCCTCTCACGGTCACAAGACTGCTCTGGCCTCGGGCCCAGCCCTCGGGGGTCACCGAGGACTGATCTCGCTCCCAGGGTGAGGGTTCGGAGGGTTCCTGAGGTCGCGCGCCAGCCTTGGACCAGCCCAGGTCGCTGGGGGGCTCTGGCTCCTCCCTTGAAGTTGGGCTTGGACCCTGCTGGGGGGAGCTGAGCCGGGAGTAAAGGCCAGGGGCTGCTCCGGGGAGACGCGGGGCGTAGGCGAGGCAGCCAGGCGCGCCCGCACTCGCCCGGGGGTCTCCCCCGCCTTCCTGGCCCCAGGTGACGGCGCCTTTCCCCAGGTGTCCGAGAAGCTGAAGCTGGCCGAGAAGACGGCGCTGGACATTGACAGGCTGCGGGACGGCTACCGGCCGGCCGCGCGCCGCGGCGCCATCCTGTTCTTCGTCCTGTCCGAGATGGCGCTGGTGAACTCCATGTACCAGTACTCGCTGACCGCCTTCCTGGAGGTCTTCGGCCTGTCCCTGAAGAAGTCGCTGCCGGACTCCATCCTCCTCAAGAGGCTGAAGAATATCATGGACACGCTGACCTTCAACATCTACAACTACGGCTGCACAGGTGAGGCGCCCCGGCGGGGCTCAGCCCGCCCCCCAGGAGGGTCCCGGGTCAGGCAGGTGAGCGGCCTGGGGCTCACCCGCCGCCCAGGAGGGTCCTGGTGGGGTGTGGGGGGGGAGGGGGCCTGGTACTCAGCCCACCGCCCAGGAGTGTCCTGGTGGGGTGTGTGTGTGGGGGGGCCTGGTGCTCAGCCCACCGCCCAGGAGTGTCCTGGGCCAGGCAGATGAGTGGCCTGGTGTTCAGCCTGCCGCCCAGGAGGGTCCTGGTAGGGCAGGTGGGGGGCCTGGTGTTCAGCCCGTCCCCCAGGAGGGTCCTGGTAGGGCAGATGAGTGTCCTGGTGTTCAGCCCGCCACCCAGGAGGCAGGCGGGGGGCCTGGGGCTCAGCCTGCTGCCCAGGAGGGTCCCGGGCCAGGCAGATGAGTGTCCTGGGGCTCAGCCCACCGCCCAGGAGGATCTCCGTTTGTGAGGCCGACGTGCGGCCGCCGGCACCCACACGCCGTTCGGTCCCCGCAGGGCTGTTCGAGCGACACAAGCTGCTGTTTTCTTTCAACATGACCATCAAGATAGAGCAGGCGGAAGGCAGGGTCCCCCAGGAGGAGCTCGACTTCTTCCTGAAAGGTAACAACCACCGCGCTCCCTCCTGCCCGCGGGTCCCTGTGCGCCCGCCCGGGTCTCGGTGGTCACGGAGCTGGTTGTGCGGGGCTCAGAGCAGCCGCCCCTCTCTGCTCTCGTCCCTGCTGGTGACCTATGGAAGCCAGAGGGGTCACTGCTCTCTCTGTGTCCTGGGTAGGAAACATCTCCCTGGAGAAGAGCAGACGGAAGAAGCCGTGCGCGTGGCTGTCTGAGCAGGGCTGGGAAGACATCATGCTCCTGTCGGAGCTGTTCCCCAACACCTTCGGGAACCTCCCGGACGACGTGGAGAAGTACCCCGCGGCCTGGCAGGAGGTGAGCGCGCCGTCTTCTCGGCCATCTGCAAGCCGACACAGCATCTTAACTTGTGTGAGTGACAGGACACTCCCTAGGATGGCCACTCAGTGTCCTCCGTGCCCTCCAGCTGCCAGGGTGGAATTCTTCCTTGTCTAAGTCCCAGTTACGTGGGAGGACCATCAGTGTGTCCATCCACCTGTCTGAGCATCTGTGCTCCTTGTCCATTCACCCCCGCATCCACCTACCCATCCCCCACCCATCTGTCCCTCCATCCATCCATCCATCCATCTACCCACCCAAGTGTCCATCTGTCCCTCCATCCATGTACCCACCCACCAACTATCCATCTGTCCACTCACCTACCTGTCTGTCCACCCACCCATCTGTCTCCATCCATCAGCCCACCCTCCCACCCCACCTACCTGTCCGTCTGTCCATGCACCCACCCGCATACTCACACATGCATCCACCTACACACCACCCGTGCACCTCCCTACTCGTCCATCTGCCCCCCCCCGGCATCCCAGAACAGTCACTGAGCACCAGCAGCAGTACTTGACGGGGCGAGCATCAGACTCGACAGCGAGCAAGGCTCAGTTCCTTCCCTGTGACGTCTGTGATTCCTCGGAGTGGAAACGTTAGACCAAGATCAGAACTGGGCTCGGTCCCTGTACCTGTAGGTCCTCGTCCCTTTACTGTGGCTCCTGGAACCTTCGCGCGAAGATGGGGCCGCGGCGACCTCTGAGCTGACGCACGGTGCGTATTCTCTGTCTTGCCAGTGGTACGACCTGGATTCCCTCGAGCAGTCTCCGTTCCCCCTGGGTTACGACAGCAACATCACCCCCTTCCAGAAGCTGCTCATCCTGCGCTGCTTCCGCGTGGACCGCGTGTACCGGGCCGTGACTGACTACGTGACACTCACGATGGGGGAGAAGTAAGCGCGTCCCTCCTGCTCTGTGGGCCTTGCATCTGACGTCCCCTCCACGGGGCCGCGGGGCCGCCACAGCCCCGCCCACCAGCGGTGGCCTCCCCGGACGGCTGTGCCCAGGAGAAATACAACCTGAGCCACGTGGGCCACTTCAGAAGGCCTGGTGCCACGAGAGAAAGCAACCGGCAGAATGTGACACCGTGTTTTAGTAACCGAGAATACTAAAACATCATTTCAACACGTGACCAGGGCAAACGTGGCTGAGAGCTCTCCCGTGGGGAGCAAGTGTGCAGGATCCGTGTGAGTTCACACGTGTGGCGCGTCTCAGTGTGCAGGATCCGTGTGAGTTCACACGTGCGGCGCGTCTCAGTGTGCAGGATCCGTGTTGAGTTCACACGTGCGGCGCGTCTCAGTGTGCAGGATCCGTGTGAGTTCACACGTGCGGCGCGTCTCAGTGTGCAGGATCCGTGTGAGTTCACACGTGCGGCGCGTCTCAGTGTGCAGGATCCGTGTGAGTTCACACGTGTGGTGCGTCTCAGTGTGCAGGATCCGTGTGAGTTCACACGTGTGGTGCGTCTCATTGTGCAGGATCCGTGTGAGTTCACACGCGTAGCGTGTCTCAGTCGGGACCAGGCTCATGGCAGGTGCTCTGTGTGCCCCAGCGGGCCCTGGGAGCACACGGTAACTCTGGCATTGAGTGCAAGGCCAGGGAGGTAACTCGCGGTCGCCGACAGGGCTGTGCCTGTGTGGCTGGCGGCAGTGGAAAGGAGGGGACGGGCCTGTGGCAGAGCTCCTAGTCTCGTCCCGGTCCACACAGGCAGCTGCTCTCAGCTCCTGGCCACTGACGGCAGGTGGCAAGAGGGGCTGGAGTGGTGAGACCCCCGAGGCTTTGAAGGAAGCCACCCTGGGTTCTGCATGGAACCTCTCCACGCTCGAGTGCTGGCCACGGTTTTAGACCGTTTGTGCTGCCATTCCCAGCTGACCGGGGTGGGGCTGTAGCGCGGTGGTGAAGTCGCCGCCTGGACACCCGCGTCCTGGGGAGGAGTTCCACCTCCGCTCCCACCAGCTTCCTGCTGATGCTCCCAGGAGGCAGCAGAGACGGCCTAGGTGCCTCCTGGGCCCCTGCACCCGCGTGGGAGACTGGGCAGGGCTCCTGGCTCCTGGCTTCAGCCTGGCCCCGCCATGGCTGCTGGGGCCCTTTGGGGAGTGAAGTGGTGGATGGAAGATCTCTCTCGCTCTCGCTCTCTCTCTCTGTCTCTCTCTCTCTCTCTGCCTTTCAACTAAATGAAATAAAATAACACCCAAATAACTGATGCTGGGTAATGCGTAAAGAAAAAAGCTTATTTGGTTCTGGTGTCAGCATCGGCAGAGAAGTGGGGAGGGCAGTGGCCACGCACGGGAGGGCCGGGCACGTGGGCAGCTTCGCTCTGTAAGTGGTCCTGGGACAGCGGCCCTAACCCCTCCCAGGGCGGCCTCCCTGAGCCCCCCCCCCCCATCTAAGCCCCCTGCACAGGAGCCCTGGGGGACAAACCCTATACAAGGCATACAGCAAGTAATTAACACCCCAAAACTCAAGATGTGGGGTGTGCGGGCCAGGGCCGGTGACTCCAGTCTCTGTGCCGAGGCGCCCAGCCCTGGATAAACCTGCTGAGCCCAACACGCAGGCGCTGAGCCACACCAGAGGGGCAAAGGGGCCCCTATGTGGAGAGACCGGGCTCCCGGACAGGGCAGGCCGGGCAAAGAGCCCATCATGGGTAGGAGGAGCAGAAGGAGGAGACGGTGCTGGTCAGACAGGCGGGCTCCCGGCCTGCAGCTGTCCCCCAGGGAGAGCTGTTTGTTTTGTTAAGATTTATCGAGTTGAAAGGCAGAGGGACAGGGAGAGAGGGAGAGGGAGAGCGCGCTCTGTCCTTTGGTCCGCTCTCCAGAAGGTCGCAACAGCCAGGTGAGGCGGGGACCGGGAGCTTCCTCCGGGTCTCCCACGCGGGAGCAGGGCCCAAGCGCTTGTCCCGGCCGCCAGCAGGGGCTGGATGGGACTGGAGTGTGAGCGTGCCCTCGTGCCCCCAGGTACGTGCAGCCCCCGATGATCAGCTTCGAGGCCATCTTTGAGCAGAGCACACCCAACTCCCCCATCGTGTTCATCCTGAGCCCCGGCTCCGACCCTGCCAGCGACCTCATGAAATTAGCCGAGCGCTGTGGTTTCGGAGGAAACCGCCTCAAATTCCTCGCCATGGGTCAAGGTCAAGAGAAGGTAATATGCGGCTGTGCACCTGGGCCGTGGCTGGCCGGCTAGGAGCGCGTTCACCGGGCCATAGCGTGGGTTGGGTGTGCGTCCGACAGAGCAGTCAGAAGGTCGTGAGGACGATGGGTTTCCAGGCCCTCCCCGCACCACCATGGCCTCCCTGGGCCCTGCCCCGTGCCGCTCTGCATCAGCGTCGCCCCTGCCGCCTGAGAGGCCAAACCCAGAAGCTCCGGGACAGAGGCGTGCACGCTGCCTGGTGCACTTGGCCTGGGTCAGGGCCCTGCCTCGGGCCCAGGGGTACAGGTGTGACCGTGGCGGGGGTGAGGAGGACCATGTCTCCCAGGGCTCCTTCGCCCCCTCGCCGGCCTGGGGCAGGGTGGGTCTCTGGCTCCGGGCCCAAGCCCTTGCCTCTCCTCCCCTCCCCGGCGCAGGTGGCGCTGCAGCTGCTGGAGACGGCCGTGGCTCGCGGCCAGTGGCTGATGCTACAGAACTGTCACCTCCTGGTCAGGTGGCTGAAGGACCTGGAGAAGTCCCTGGAGCGGATCACCAAGCCGCACCCCGACTTCCGCCTGTGGCTCACCACCGACCCCACCAAGGGCTTCCCCATCGGGATCCTGCAGAAGTCCCTGAAGGTCTGGCCCGGGACATGCACCCCAACACCGCAGCCCTGTCCCCAGGGCCACTGCAGTGTGTGTGTGTACGTGGTCTGCGTGTGCACTTACATGCATATGTGTGTGCATATATACAACTATGCATACATGTGCCGTCCATGTGTGCATCTATCTGTATGCATGTGTGTACATGCTCTGTGGGTGCTTTTGTATGTGTGTGCACGTGTAGAAGCAAGTGTGTGCACCTGTGTACCCGTGTGTGTGCCTGTGTACTCGTGTGTGTACCCGTGTACCTGTGTGTGTTGTGTGCCTGTGTACCTGTGTGTGTGCCTGTGTGTGTACCTGTGTACCTGTGTGTGTTGTGTGCCTGTGTACCTGTGTGTACCTATGTACCCGTGTGTGTGCCTGTGTACTCATGTGTACCCGTGTGTGTGCCTGTGTACCCGTGTGTGTGCCTGTGTACCTGTGTGTGT
>CM027396.1:22242174-22285225 GCA_015711505.1 Sylvilagus bachmani
CCTGTGTACCCGTGTGTGTACCTGTGTACCCGTGTGTGTGCCTGTGTACCCGTGTGTGTGCCTGTGTACCCGTGTGTGTACCCATGTGTGTGCCCGTGCATGTACCTGTGCAAACCTTGCGGATACCCCCAACCCCCTCTCACTCTCGGGAGGAGCCGCTGTCCCGCGCCTGTCAGCCCGGTGTTGGACTCCCAGGCCCGTGTCTGCCACTTCTGTGTGGCGACAACAGTGTCTCGACGGGCTCTCCCCTGGTCACACCTGTGGAACCCCCCTCACCTCTCATGACAGAGCCCCCCCCAGCCTGCAGCAGCCCCCGGGTGGCTTCTGGGCCCCGCCCAACTGCTGCCCCCTGGGGCCGTTCTCCTGGCGCAGGTGGGAGAAGCCCTAAGTGCTTCCACGCCCAGCTGGGGACCCCGAGATGAGAGAGGGGCTGGGTCACCTGCCCAGCTGGACCCAGCGCTGGCTGCACACGGTGGCCTCTGACTTCCGTGCCGGGGCCTCGGCGGGGGTGGGGATGGATGGCTGCGTGCATCGGGCGCCTGTCAGGCACGGCCCAGGGCTCCGTGGCCTCTGACCACAGCTGGCTGCTTCTCAGGTTGTCACGGAGCCGCCCAACGGGCTCAAACTGAACATGAGGGCCACGTACTTCAAGATCTCACAGGAGCTGCTGGAGCGGTGCCCGCACGCCGCCTTCAAGCCGCTGGTCTACGTGCTGGCCTTCTTCCACGCCGTGGTGCAGGAGAGGAGGAAGTTCGGCAAGATCGGCTGGAACGTGTACTACGACTTCAACGAGTCCGACTTCCAGGTGCCCCGGCGGCCGGGGGCTGGGCGGCGGCCTCTCACGGGGCCTGGCCTCGCCTCCTCTCACGGGGCCTGGCCTCCCCCTGCAGGTCTGCATGGAGATCCTGAGCACGTACCTCACAAAGGCCTTCCAGCAGCGCGACCCGCGCATCCCGTGGGGCAGCCTCAAGTACCTCATCGGAGAGGTGGGGGCTGCGGAGCCCGTGAGCTGGTCCCGTCCTGAGGGGCCCCGTCACATGGCCCCTCAGTGGCCTGGGGGCTCGGGGCCCTGCCTGGGCGTGTCTCGGGGTGTGTCGTCCAGAGCTTTTGACCGGGGTCACGGGAACGCGCCCCGTGAGCTCGGCCGTGGCGCTGGCGTGGCCGGGACGGCTGCCGGCTTCTGCGGTCCTTGTTTCGCTGCTGGCTTGTCTGATCCGTTTGGTAGGGGTCTCCAGGCTCTCCCAGGGAGTTGTCACTTCGGGACGCCCCACCCAGGTCCCCGTATTTGTCAGCAGCTCCTCTGATGGGAGCCGATGGGTGGGAGCTGTGGCCCTGCAAGCCCCCTGCAGCCGGCCCTCGGCTCTCTGGTTCAGGTCATGTACGGAGGACGCGCCATCGACAGCTTCGACCGCCGCATCCTGACCACCTACATGGACGAGTACCTGGGCGACTTCATCTTCGACACCTTCCAGCCGTTCCACTTCTTCCGGAACAAGGAGGTGGACTACAGAATCCCCGTCGGCGACGTCAAGGAGAAATTCGTTGGTGAGATTTCTCAGACCTGAGAAAGCCATTTTAACGACTCTATTCATTTATTTAAATTTTGATTGAAAGGCGGGGGAGGGGTGGAGGGAGGGAGGGAGGGAGACCTCCCGCTCATTGGTTCACTCCCCAAATGCATGCAACAACCAAGGCTGGTCCGGTCCGAAGCTAGGAGCTTGAACGCCATCCGGGTCTCCCCAGTGGGCAGCAGGGGCCCGAGGACTTGGGCCATCTTCTGTCCCCCAGGGCGCCCACAGCAGGGAGCGGCTGGGCCTTGACCGACACTGATGTGGGCTGCGGCGTCCCAAGGGGCGTTGTAACTGCCACGCCAGATGCCTGCCCCCAGGGAAAGGATTCTTAAAGGGGTTTCTAAGGGAAGCCGTGGATTTCAGCCATTTCCTGTCCCGTGGTTGTCATGGTTACGCTTCCAACCCCTCCCCTGCTGGGGCTGCAAGGCTGGTCAGGCGGCTTTCTGTGCAGGAGGGAGAGAGGGAGGGCCCGTGGGTGCACCTGGGACCCGAGCCTGGCGGGGAGCTCACTGGGCCACAGGCATTACAGGGAAGTGACACCCAGCTGGGCTGGCACTGGGGTGTGTGAGTGTGCGTGTGTACAGAAACACGCCCCCCAGCGCGGTGCACGTCTCAGTCTTGCACATCTGGGCGCTCAGGAACTGGGGGGCAGCTTGCAGTGTGACCCCAGCTTGTTCTCTGTGGTTCCAGAAGCCATTGAGGCCCTGCCTCTGGCCAACACGCCCGAGGTGTTTGGCCTTCATCCCAACGCCGAGATCGGCTACTACACACAGGCGGCCCGCGACATGTGGGGGCACCTGCTGGAGCTGCAGCCCCAGACGGGTGAGTGGGCGGCGCGCGGCGCCTTTCCCGGGCCCGGAGGTTCAGGGCAGCCCCGCCCCGGGCCCGGAGGCCTCGCCGCCCCTCAGAAGCGTCCTGGTTGCAGGGGAATCCAGCAGCGGCATCAGCCGCGACGACTACATCGGCCACGTGGCCAAGGACATAGAGCACAGGCTGCCCAGGGTCTTCGACCTGGACCAGGTCAGGAAGCACCTGGGCTTCGGGATCTCCCCCACCTCGGTGGTGCTCCTACAGGAGCTGGAGCGCTTCAACAAGCTCGTGGTGCGGATGACGCGGTCGCTGGCCGAGCTGCAGAGGGTGAGCGAATGGCCCCCCCCCCCCCCCCCCCCCCCCCCCCCCGCCGGCGGCGCAGCCCCGGCCGCCCCGCCCCGCCCCGCCCCGCCTGACTGCTCTTGGCTCTGTCAACAGGCCTTGGCCGGAGAGGTAGGGATGAGCAACGAGTTGGACGACGTGGCCAGGTCTCTGTTTATCGGGCATATCCCCGGGATCTGGAGGAAGCTGGCCCCCGACACCCTCAAGTCCCTGGGAAACTGGATGGTGTACTTCCTGCGCAGGTTCAGCCAGTACACGTCGTGGGTGAGTGGGGGCGGGCAGCCGTCCGCTGGCCGGGCCGTCCTCCAGCACCTCCCACCCCTGCCCGGCCGGCTCCTCTGTGCCTTCTCTCCCATGGTACCTGCTGCATGTGTGAAGATGGACTGACTTAGCTGACAGGCAGAGCCACACAGAGACAGAGAGAGAGGTCTTCCTTCCACTGGTCAGTCCCCAAGTGGCCACAGTGTCCGAAGGCCAGGCCCGCCAGGAGCCAGGACTCCATCCGGGTCTCCCGTGTGGGTGTGGGGGCCCAAGCACCTGGGCCGTCTTCGGCTGCTTTCCCAGGCTCATTAGCTAACAGGGAGCTGGATTGGAAGGGGAGCAGCTGGGGCTCGAACCTGGGCTCTGATACGGGATGCGGCCCCTGCACAGCTGACTTTATCCTGCAGACCTGGCTCGCTCTTCTTAGGGCATTCCTGACGACACGCGGGGGCACGGACACGTGTACACCCACGGCTCCAGGGGTCAGCTCCAGCAGCGGGAGGGGCCTAGCCGAGTGCGAGCACTTAGAGTTGGCACGGGGCTTCCCTGGGGGCTCTCTGGACACGCCTCGTTCTCCAGACCTCTGCGTCCTGCACACGCTGGGGCCGGGAGGTGGCAGCAGCGAGCGTTCTGCTCTGCATTCCTGGAATTGTGCCGAGGTCCAGCGTATTTTACAGGCTTGGGTTCTTTTTCTGTGGATTACCTGTGTCTTAACCTTACTCAGGCCTCTGTCATTTTGAGTGACTTTTTTAAAATGTGATTTATTATTTGAAAGGCAGAGTGACGAGGGAGAGAGAGAGACATCTTCCAAATTGCTGGTTCACTCCCCGAATGGCCGCCAACAGCCAGGGCCGGGCCAGCCCAAAGCCAGGAGCCTGGAACTTCACCCGGGTCTCCCACCAGGTGGCAGGTGCACTTGTGCCACCTTCACGGAGTATCTGGGACTCACACGGTGGCCACATGGGGGCTCAGCCCCGGCCCTGTTTCAGCCCTTCGCCCGACAGCGCTGGGAGCACTTCTGCAGGCTTCTACACCTGTAGATTTGCGATTCTCCGCAGTCCGCTCTCCCCAGCTCTCACGGCTCTGGGCTGTATTCCCGCCCCCAGTGGCCAGGTCCTTCTGGGGTCTCCTCTTTACACCTGGATCCGTCTGGAGTCTGGCAGCCAGCTAGGTCTCCCTCCACATGCACTGCCAGTCACTGCCGAGATGAACTTGGTCAGCCTTGACCCTGGCACTTGGTGGCAGCCCCCAGCCCCCTCGCTTGCTCTGCCCTTCCCCAGGTCACCGAGGGGGAGCCCGGCGTCATGTGGCTCTCGGGGCTGCACATCCCGGAATCCTACCTCACGGCCCTGGTGCAGGCCACGTGCCGGAAGAACGGCTGGCCCCTGGACCGGTCCACCCTGTTCACGCAAGTGACCAAGTTCCAAGATGCAGAGGAAGTGAACGAGCGGGCGGGGCAAGGTATAGTCTCCTCCCGAGCCGACGACGCTGCACAGGCCAGGCCGCAGTTGTGTGCGCCCCACCTGCCACGTTGCTCTTCTCCTTTGAGACTGGGGTTGAGCCTTTGTGGGAACAGGCGCCTAGGCCAGACTCGGCTCTGGCGGGGAGTCAGGTCAGCAGGTGGCTCTCTGGGAGCCGGGGCGGTGACCTACTGGGCAAGGACAGCTGGGTACAGCTGCTGGCCCTACCCCCTTGAGCTCGGGCAGGCTGGGCGGCCCCTTGCCCTGGGGCCACAGGACAGGCGCCTTCCCTGCCGCTCCGTGGGCCCCGGAGCCCACTCTCTGTGAGGCTCCCCGGGGTGCTGGGGTTGCCGTGGTGCCAGCTCTGGCTCGGGGCGACCAGTCTCCGTGCTGTGTCCTGACGCCAGGTCCCCGGGGGAGAGGTGAGCGCTGCGCCCTCCCCCGCCCCTCCCCACCTGCGGGTCTGCAGGGTCCCTTGCTGGGGCTGCTGCTCTGAAAGGAGCCCCGGGCCGGCCACGGCTGCTCCCTGCACGTGGTTCCTTCTGCTCCCTAGGGTGCTTCGTGTCGGGGCTGTACCTGGAGGGCGCTGACTGGGACACAGAGCGAGGCTGTCTCGTCAAGAGCAAACCCAAGGTGCTGGTGGTGGACCTGCCCATCCTGAAGATCATCCCCATCGAGGCCCACCGCCTCAAGCTGCAGGTGCCGCCCCTTCTCTCCTCCCCCGTGGGCCCCACGCGGGGCTGAGCTCTGCGGGCCGGGGAGGCGGGTTCAAGTTTCATCCCTAAGGAGAGGCCCCTCCCTCCTGGTGCGGGCACAGCGGGCGTGTCTGGGGGCCCTCACCCACCGCTCCCTTGCAGAACACCTTCCGCACCCCCGTCTACACCACGTCCATGAGACGCAACGCCATGGGAGTCGGCCTGGTGTTCGAAGCGGATCTCTTCACGACCAGGCACATCTCTCACTGGGTGCTGCAGGGGGTGTGCCTCACCCTCAACTCGGACTGACGCCCACCCTGCCCGTGGCCTGTCCCTCTCCCCGGATCAGTGCGCCCTGCAGGTTGGTTTGCTGAACTGTGTACTTCTCTGGGCTTCTGTGTAGTAGAACATAAACACTGTGGAGTTTCAAGACGTCTCAAGTCTCTCTCTCCGAGACACGCCAGGCGTCCCCGTGTGGATCTCACGGGAGCGCCATGCCTTCGGCTCTGGGGGGCCTCCAGGGGTCCCCGGGGCTGCTGAGTCCCATCTCGGTCCCCCCTGCACTCCCACCTAACACGCTGGGTCTTTGGGGGGGGGGGGTCAGCAGCCGCTGGCCGCCCAGGGCGGGCTCTGCCCAGCAGGGGGCGAGGGGGGCTTTCCCTGGGAAGGAGGGCTGGTGCCCGGGGAGGGAGAGGTGCCCCGGGCTCCGCCTGCCGCCCTCACGTGCTCTAACAGAAGACACAGGACAGAATGAAGGCGGGTTGAGAAAATAAAGTTTGTTGGGATCTTGAACATTTTGGATAACACTAACAAAAAATATGCACACACACTGGGGTGGTGACAGGAGGAGTCATCTTGGGCCTGTGACACACGGCTGCTGGGAGACGGGTGACAGCTGCCGCCCCGCGGAGGGGCTGCCAGGAGGGCACGGGGGGCAGGGCCAAGGCTGGCACGTGTTGCTCTCACCCTGTAGAGGCGCGTGGCTGTCAGGTGTCACGGACGTCGATGGTGCTTGGCCAGGGCCTGGTCCGCGAGCGAGCTCGGGCTACACGGAGTGGACCAGAAGCGAGCGGTGCAGCCTGCGGGCGTCTGGTCACGCGTTCTGCAGCAGGGACGTCGCTGGGGCCAGAGCGGGGGGGCGGTGGACAGGCATGCGTGGGCAGGAGACACGAGGAGCGGATGATTGCCTGGTCGTGGTCACAGTGCGTGGACCCCGGGCCCCGGCGTCACACAGTTCTGTCCGTCCCCGAGTGCTTCCGCACCACTCTGCCTGCGTTCACCGGGTCCACCGCCAGCGTCTCCAGCTCGGCCTGGGCCTGCGGCGGGCTGGCGTGGTGGATGCGGTGCGCCACCCCGACGTGGGCCTTGTGCGGCTTCTCGCGGGCCGGGCTGTGCTGCTCGCTCGCGCCGCGGTCAGAGGCGATGGGGGGGATGACGAGCGGCCGCTCCTTGATCAGGTGGACCTCGGCCGACTCCCGGGCCAGCAGAAACGGCGTGGGGTCCGGCATGGCGTCCACGGGCTCCCGCAGGAGCAGCTTGCGGCTCTCGGCCCCGAACCTGTAGACCTCCTCGAACTCGGGGTGCAGGGGCGCCGACAGGCTCTTCTTCATGCGGCGGCGCGGCGTCTCGGGCAGCTTGTCCTTGGGCGGCGCGGGCTTGTAGCCGGCCAGCACGGGGCTGCCCGCCGGGCTGGCGTCCGAGGCGCCGCTGGAGCTGAGCAGCTTCTTCCTGGCGGCGTGCAGCTGCGAGGTCAGGTAGGCGATGGTGCCGGCCCGCTGCTCCAGCTCGCAGGACAGCACGCTCAGCCTGTGGCTGCGGCCCTTGAGCTCTTCCAGGTACTTGCGCTCGCGCTCGCGCACCGTGTGCTCCAGCACGGCGATGGCGGCGTTCCTCTGCTCCAGCTCGCGCAGCAGCTGCTGGTTCTCGTCCTCCTTGGCTCTCAGCTGCGCCTCCAGCTCCTCACATCGCCTCTTCAGCTCACTGCTCCTGGCAGACCCGTCTCCTGCAGGACAAGAGGCCAGCGTGGGCCCTGGGAGCCCCCCACCCCCATTGGTCAACAGTGCAAAACCCCCAACGGCCTCTGAAGCGCAGTTCAGGAGGCGCAGAGGGGCCGGGGACGCCGGCGTCCGTGACGGGCACCAGCTCCGGGCTCGGCTGCTTTGCCTCCAGCCCAGCTCCCTGCTCGTGCGCCTGGGAAAGTGGAGGACGGCCCAGGTGCTCGGGTCCCTGTGCTCACAGGGAGACCCGGACAGAGCTGCACGCTCCTCGTTTCGGGCTGGCCCAGCCGCAGCCATTTGGGAGAATGAACCAGTGGATGGAAGATCTTTTTCTCCTTGTCATTCTGACTTTAAATAAATTAAAAGAAAAAAAAAACAGTTGGAGCCAGCACTGTGGTGTAGCAGGTAAAGCTGCCGCCTGCAGTGCCAGCATCCCCTGTGGGCACTGGTTCTAGTCCCAGCTGCTCCTCTTCCGATCCAGCTCTCTGCTGTGGCCTGAGAAGGCAGTGGAGGGTGGCTCAAGTGTTTGAGTCCCTGCACCCGCGTGGGAGACCTGGAAGAAGCTCCCGGCTTCAGATCAGCTCAGCTCTGGCTGTTGCAGCCATCTGGGGAGTGAACCAGCGGGTGGAAGACCTCTCTCTCTCCCTCTCTCCTTCCCTGCCTCTCAGTAACTCTGCCTTTCAAATAAATAAATCTTAAAAAAAAAAAAAGGCCACCCTGAGGCCCAGGACCCAGCTGCGCTCAGAGACCGGAACCCCCTGAGCCGGGAGCTCGGGCCACTTTGGCGCCGCCGCCTCACAGAGGCTGTTCTGGGACAGCCACTCTCTCCTCCTGGAACGTGACCTCACCTGGCTCACACCCGTCCCCTGGCCCAGACTTGCAGGCTGCTGGCCTTGTCCCCTGACTCTGGAGGGCTGCCCGTGGGACTGGCAGCCTGCGACTCGGCTCCTCCTGTTCTGCCAGTTCCCTACCCCCCTCCCCCTTTCTTTAATGTCTGTTTACTTTCATCTTCCTGAAAGGCAGAGAGAGATCTTTGATCCGCTGCTTCATTCTCCAAGTACCTGCCACAGCCTGGACAGGGCCAGACTGACCCCAGGAGCCGGGGTTCAAGCTGGGTCTCCCGTGTGGTGACTGGCCCGGTACTGAGCCGTCACTACTGCTCTCGGTGCGCATTAGCAGGGAGCTGGAATCGGGCAGGACTTGAACCCAGGCACTGCGATGCTGGCCTGGAGCTGGTGGGGTCGCTGCCAGGTCGCTTTGTAAACACAGATCCCCAGGCTGCTCCCAGATCCTGGCCATCACCACGCAGGAGCTGGGTTCTGCAGCTGTTTGGGACAGGTGGTTTCGGGAGAGAACAAAGTAAAGCAACGATTTCCCCCACTCTTGCAAATCACCAGCACCGAGCCGCTGGGGCTGGGGGCCGCCTGGGCAGGCCGCACACAAGGACAGGCCCCGCAGACTGGTCAGGGTGGGGCGCGCTGCGTCCATGCACGCGCGGCTCCTCTCCAGAGGCTCGGCTACAGCTCTCTCCTCCCTCCTCTTTGGGGCCCCATGAGGCCGGTGCCTTCTCTCCACTGCCCCCCAAACACACGGGCCGCCTGGCTCCTGATGGGAGCACTTAGGGGACGTAACAGGCTCGGCCGTGCACTGTCATGAATGCACACTGCAGCCAGCATGCTTGGTGAGAGAGGGCGCCGACACACACCTGTGCCCTGCCCTGGGGGCGCACAGCCCCAGCTGCCAGCAGCGGGAGCCTAAGGGGCCCTGGAGGCCCTTCTGCACTGCCTTCTAGACAAGCCCCTCCGGGGACTCGCGAGCACTGAGGTCACGGCCCAGCCGCCCCGAGAGGCCCTGCTCAGGGGACACAGAGGTGGAGCCGCTCTGCCGGCCCTGCCCTCAACCTCCTGCTGTCTAGGGAGGAATGTGGATTCACTGTAGGAAAAGCAGAAAAACACACACAGTCCAAACATGTGTGTCAGTCACGAGGTGCAACCCTGGCCTCCTGGTCACAGCCCAGGACCGCCCATCCTCCGCAGGGCGCCCTGGCTGCCTGGTGACCCTCACAGCCCATGCTCTGTGCCGACCACCGCTGCACCACCCACCAAGGGCAGCGCCACCTTGAGGGCGGGGGCTGGGGCAGTTCTTACCTGTCTGTTCAGAACTTTTGACCGTCAGCTCATATGTCAAATCTAAGAAGGAAAATTCATCGTCAATTCTGTCACAGTCCACATCAAATCCCTCCTGGCTCTGAGAACACATGACGGAGCCCTGGGGGAGCCGCTGAGTCCCACCCCACAGAGGCAATTCAGAGGTGAGCGGGGGCTAATGAGACCCTCCTGCCTCCCAGACCCCTTCCCCACTGCCCCCAAACGTGTCCTGACAACCCAGAACCACAGAGCAGCTAACAGTACGCATGCTGCGCCTTGGGGACCAGCCCCACACTGCACTGGCGATTCCAACACTGGGTCTCAATCTTTTCCAAGTCCTGTAGCCCCCAGAAAGCACTCTGCACCCTGACACGGGCGCGTGGGCTGTGCCCGGCGGACCCAGCAGCCCGGTACCTGTGCAATGCTGCTGCAGGCGCCGGATCTCGGCGTGCAGCCCCTTGAGCGTGCTCGCGTGCTCCCGCTGCAGGAACAGGAGGTTCTTTTGCGCGCTGTGCAGCTGGTTCTCCAGGTTCGTGGCCGCCATGCTGACACCCAGGTGGCCTGCAGGGAAGACCGTGGTCACTGCCACCCACTCTCCTTGGCTCAGTGCAGGGGGCGCGGGCCTCCCCCGGGAAGCGCAAGGAGACAGTGCAGCCTGGACAGGAGGCCCAGCCGTGGGCACTGAAGCCTGCACTCCTGAGCGCCTGCTGCGTGCCATGGCCACGGTGGGTGCGCAGACACCAGGCCTGGATGCAGGAGCTGAGCCCTGTCTAGGGCCACTTCACTCTACTGGAGAGCACCAGGGTGCAGAGGCGGCCTGAGGAGCCGCGGTCAGACTCAGACCCAGCTGCCAGCCTCAGGCGGGCTTGACTGAAACACCGGGGGTGGGGAACATGACTGCCCCCTAGGGGACAGCCGGGCACTGGGCACCGGGCTGCACGGGGCTCCTGGTGCTGTCTGCAGACAGCAAGAGGGAGAAGGCAGAGTGGGGAGCTCCACACAGGGACTGCCCCCGGTCCCTGCCCTCTGTCCTCACCCCAGGCCTCAGTCACCCCCCCAGTCAAGGCTGCGGCCCTGGCCGTGACCCGGGAGAGGTGGGGAAGTGAGCTGTCTTCCTGGAGAGGCTACCAGAGCAAACCAAGACGCCGTGTGCAGGGCTGAGGAACGCCAGGGACAAACTGGGTTATCTGCTTATGAACTGTTCTCATAACCAGGCCTCGGAGCACATCCCCCTAGGCCCCCTGGTCCCCACGCGTGGCACGCTGTCGCCTGGTGCCATGGGCAGCGTTGGAGTCTGTGACAATCCCAGGTTGTCACAGCCTCAGGCACCGATGACCGCCCGATGATCTACGTGGTGGGCGCCAGGTCCGCCTGCTCGTTCCGAAGGTGCACACTTCCGCCGCCACACAGAGCAGGGTCGGAAAGGTGGTGCCAGAGGGGAGTGAGGGACGATGCACTGGTGACAGGACCAGGGCAGGGGGCTGGCGCTGTGGTGTAGGGGGTAACGCCCTGGCCTGCAGCGCCAGCATCCCATATGGGCGCCGGTTCGAGTCTTGGCTGCTCCACTTCTGATCCAGCTCTCTGCTGTGGCCTGGGAAAGCAGTGGAAGATGGCCCAAGTCCTTGTGCCCCTGCACCTGCATGGTAGACCTGGAAGAAGCTCCTGGCTCCTGGCTTCAGATGGGTGCAGCTCCAGCCATTGAGGCCAACTGGGGAGTGAACCATAGGATGGAAGACCTCTCCCTCTCCCTCTCCCTCTCCCTCTCTCTCTGCCTTTCCTTCTCTGTGTAACTTTTTCAAAGAAATGAATCTTTTAAAAAAGAAGAAGACCAGGACATGTGCCGCAAGCCTGTGCCCTCCCTGCTGGCTGGGGGGAGCAGCAGAGCAGCTTCCGCCCGAAACCGTGTGCAGGAGCTGGAGGGGCCGTCACCGCCACACAGTGCCCGGGCGCCTGGGACCCTGCTGTCTGCTCCACTGCCCTCACAAAAGCAGCCACCAAGGACGTGAGAGGCTGTGTGGGCCTCACAGGACCAAGCTCAGGGTCAAGGGAAGGAAATCGGGGCATCCACCTGAGCGCTCGGCAGCCAGGGCGCCCCGGGTCACTCCACACGGCTGCTGGAGGGGACCCTGCCGTGGTGCGCATGGGCAGGGTTAACTACGGTGTAGGGTCTGCACTCCTCGTGAATGACTGGTTTGAATTTGATCCACAGAGGAGCTCACCTGAACCCAGTCTCCCCCATCATGGTGCTGTCCTCACTGTCCTGCTGCCCATCTGGGGGCCAGGCTGGACCCCACACTCCTGTCACCTGTGTCCAAGCGGCACCTCGAGGATCCCACTTCCAGACGAGTTCTCGAACCCGCCTGAGTGCCACCCCGCTGCCCATGCCGCAGCGTCGCTCCCGGAGGCCCTGCCGACAGCTCCCTGCAGCCGGGGGCTCTCTAAGAACACAAGACTGCTTACCAACCAGCGGTCCCCAGGCTGAGTCCTCAGCTCCCGGCCCTGTGCCTGCTCCCCCACCTTCTGGGCCTTCGCTCACCCCCAGTGTCCTGGCAGTGACAGCTCCTTGGTCTGGGCCCCTCTGGGCCACGGCTGCCTGCCTGGGCCCTCTCAGGCCGCCCCTCTGCAGCCTGTCCCAGAAGCAGGCTCCTCATCCTTAGCCCAAGTTCATTTCCTCCCAGAAGGCCTGGCCCCGAGAAGTGCGGTCGCCCAGCATGGGCCTGGCCCTTCCAGCAGGCAAATGCTGAGTGAATGGGCCCAGGTGCCAGTCTGTGGCCAGGGGCGCAGGCCTTCAGGCTGAGCCCTGCCACTGGGCTTCCCGCTCAGAGAACGGGCTACGTGCTACGCTACAGCAGCCTCCACTTCCGGCTTCACCCAGCCTGACGGCACAGACTGAGCCCCCCACAAACACAGCAGGAGGGCAGCCAATTTCATCTGTGACAAATTTAGATACAGTTTAAGTAAGGATGCACAACATTCTACAGTGACTGAACTGTTACAACTTCGTCTTTCCTGCCTCCCCTGTTGACCACAGAAGTGAGGTGCAGAGAGCCAGGAGCAGATCACCGGCAGTGAGGAGGCTGGCCGGGTCCAAGGACAGCGTGGGGGGTGCTGACGGGCGGGACAAGGGTTTTCTGCCAGGGATGTTCCATGGCTGTCTCCTCCCTCTCCACCCCCGCCCTCTGTGCTGATGTAAAAGGCTCTACTGAAGAGATGCCAAATGTTAGGGTCACCTGCACACCAGGGTCACCTGCACGCTATGGTCACCTGTACATGGGGTCACCTGTACACTAGGGTCACCTGCACACTAGGGCCACCTGCACACTAGGGTCCACCTGCACGCCAGGGTCACCTGTACACTAGGGTCACCTGTACGCTATGGTCACCTGTACACTGGGGTCACCTGCACACCAGGGTCACCTGTACACTAGGGTCCACCTTTACATGGGGTCACCTGTACACTAGGGTCACCTGTACACTAGGGCCACCTGTACATGGGGTCACCTGTACACTAGGGTCACCTGTACACTAGGGCCACCTGTACATGGGGTCACCTGTACACTAGGGTCCACCTTTACATGGGGTCACCTGTACACTAGGGTCACCTGTACACTAGGGTCCACCTGCACACTAGGGTCCACCTGCACGCCAGGGTCACCTGTACACTAGGGTCACCTGTACACTGGGGTCACCTGTACACTAGGGTCACCTGTACACTATGGTCACCTGTATGCTGGGGTCACCTGTACGCTATGGTCACCTGCATACCAGGGTCACCTGCATGCTAGGGTCCACTTGTACGGAGGGTCCACCTGTATGCCAGGATCAAGTACACTGCAGGTCAACCTGCACGTCAGGGTACACCCAAGCAGGAAAAGTCTACTGAGGCCCAAGGGACGGGTCACATCTGGAACCAAATTACTATTTTCTTACCTGTTCCAAAAGAGACAACCCCCCTGCTGTCCTGGGGCAAGTGGGTCGCGCAGCGTCAACACTAGTGACCTTTCCCACTGTTACCCTCGGCTGCTAATGACCTGTGGTCACCGCAGGACAGCGACAGGAGAGGCTGGGCAGGATGGACGAGGGCAGGGGTAGACAGACAAGCAGCTGCGTGCTGCGGGGGGGGGGGGGGCACCCAGTGAGCACGTGTTTTGCAAGGGCCTCGCTGTGTCCGAGACACATGCCACAGATGTGGCCTCTTCATACCCTGACTTCTGTCCTGATGCACACCGGTCTGGGTGCTAAGCACTGCTGGGAGCCATCAGCAACTTCTAGATGGCAGACAGCAGGGCCTGGACACGGGTCCTCTTCTCCCCTTGGGGACACTGCCCTCAGCTCCACGTGCCCGTCCCAGCGCCATGCCCGGGAATGCGCACAGCTCAACACCTCCCAGAGAGCTCCGGTGGGAGCGGGAGGAATGGCCCCTCGGAGGGAGCAGACCCCGAGCAGGGTGCTGGGATCACGGCTGGGGGTGAGCCGCAGCCCTTGTTCCCTAGAGTAAACTCACTAGGTATTAGATGCCTGACAACTCACTGTTCACTCTAGGTCCAGAGATTAAGGCTTGAGACGGGCCTCTCAGCCCAGGTTCTGAAGCCCCAGGACAGGTGGAGCACCCCACCACTTTCTAGCGACCACAGCTTCTTACAGAGCCATAAAGACGCACCTGCCCCCCGCCCCGGGCTCTCCAGCGGCACAAGGTCAGGGGGCCTGCCAGGAATCCCCCAGCTGCCTGCAGGGCGCTGCCAGCTGAATGATGGACTCTGGCTTTGTCTCTGCTTTCCTACCCCTCCGAGGAGACTGAGGCACACATCCCACTGAGACAGGAACACACGTTGGGACACGCAGCTGGGCCGGTAGCTTTTCCCAGCTCTTGGGGGCTGTGGGTTGGGGACTGAATTTCGTGGAGAAATTGAGATGCCTCTGGAGTTGTGAACATCCCCGCTCTAACACCGACACGTGGGCCCAGAAGGCAAGGCCGGGCTCCAGTAGCGCCCGCCGGAGCACAGCACAGCACTGCCCTCGGGAGGCAGACCCTCCCACTCGCACACTGCCAGAAAGCCCTGCCGCCACCCAAGGGGCTCGGCAGTGAGCCCTGCTTTCAAGTGCAGCCGCATCTCCCAGAAGGTGGGTGGAGGGGCAGTCGTGGGCCAGGCCAGCACCTTGGCAAGGCTGCAAGGTCAGCTTGGGAACAAGCACTGAGACCTGGCACCCAGCCGCAGGCGTGTCCTCATCTCCGGATCCTAGCAGGGCCAGGGCGCAGTCCCCTCTTCCTTGCCAAGCCCAGGAGCCCTCCAGGGGTGGAGTCAGCATCAGGGCTCTGAAGCCACGGTGCAGAGAACCCAAGCTAGACCTACCTTTGCCCCTTCCCAAAATTCGCTTTTTCCTTCAGCATCTGTTCTACCACACACATCTATCCTGCACACGCTTTGGCTACAGAGTGTAACATGCCCGACCCCTGTGTCAGCCTGCCCTCCCCATCCTTGTCCAGTGGACCCCCCCAGGCCGTGGGCTCACCCAGTGTCCTCTGTCGCCCCTCCAATGCAGGGCCTTTGCACGCCTTGCACGCTCTCGGCACACCTCCTCCCGCCCCCTTACCTACCTCACCTCCGTGCGTGCTTCACGTCTGAACTCATGCATTACGAGCCAGAATCACGCCGCATTAATCACGAACACTGCAGAGCACTGATGGGAACATGACCTCACCCCACCATTTCCCGACAACGCCGGGGAAGTGTTGTAGGACATCCACGAGCGACGTCTCTCGGGGAAAGAAGAGAAGCATCGGTGGCAGGAAAGGGTCTCCCTTTTGGAAACGGGGCCTTTATTCTGTGCCTGGGTGATCAGACCAGGCCTACCTTAGCTGAACACAAAGCCTTTGGAAATAGGGTAATGATTTTAGAATCTGGAAAAAACCTCACAGCGCACAGTGCTCAGGTGGTGGCTCTGAATTAGCTATAGCAAGCTATTTTAGATTCTAGTCATGAATAAGTTATAACCCGCTCACGGCGGCTCTCCCCTGCCAGGAAGGCTGGAGCGCCTGGAGCCCGGTCGCCCTCTGTGCTCCTGACCCCACCGCGGCGTCTCAGCGTCCTGCACCCGCAGCTCCAGGGCCTTCTCTTGGGAACTTTCTGTTCTGCTCTGACGTCAGGGAACACAGGCGGCAGGCAGGACACAAGGGGACAGGAGGGCGGCAAGCGGACAGACTCGGGCTGTCCCACTGTGTCGGGGTGAACAGGGCCTTCTGCCGCCCGCTCCGCCTGAGGACTGACGCCCAGGGTTACCCATGTGCACTCAGCCAGTGTCTGGCACACAGTACAAGCTCAACAAACAGCAGCTGTTTCTACATAAGTCACGGTCAACTGTTCCATCAACAAACCTCCAAGCAGTTTCTTTAGCCCCACGAGGGCATTTCCCAAACATCACCCATGTAAGGAAATGAGCTAGTGAAGCAATGCTAGAAACTTCCGAGGGGCACAGAAACGCACACGGCAGCGTTCCCGGTGGCCCCGTCCCCCAGCTGCCTGGGGAGCAGCTGCTGGGGAAGCAGAGAGAGAGGCAGAGCAGGGCGCCCTCGGGACAGCAAAACCTACTTCCTCCTTTGAAACCATCCATAGTCCTCTATGAGAGGCTAAAAAAGGCGGACGCTAATTAGGCCACGGACTTTCAGTCCGAAGTGCCTGCTTGTCAGAAAGGAACCTTCTTCACCACCTCTGAAGGCGCTCGCTGGATGACTCTGGACTCACAAGCACCTGTGTGTGCGAGCCAACCGTTGCTACTACACATGTGCTCAGAAATCCAACTGGTGAGTGATCGGAAAATCCCAAAGCTAGGGCAGCAAGAAAAAAGACATCACTTCAAGGGAGCATGGGCATCTGACAGTGACTCTTGAAATATTTTGGTGAAATGGGTGAACACCATTACAAATTGGAATAAAAAGTGTCAAAAGCAAAAGGTGCAGTTGTTTTTCAGACCCAAGAATGTCATCTTTAGAGTCGGGCTTTAACCCAGCAGAAACAGGTGGGCTGATGAGCTGAGCGTGGGAGCCAGTTCTGACTCAGCACCTTCGAGGTGTGCCCCGTCCACACCCTCACCTTTCTCTCTTATGACACGAGGGGTCGTCCTAGCACCCACGGGATACACGCGAGGCGGCGGGGGCTTCCAGACACAACACCAAGCAGGACGTGTGGCTCACTGCACCACAGAGCCGAGGGCTCCATGTGAACACTGCTGGAGGAGATGCCTTGTGGCGCCCCCATCCTCTGGCTGGGCAACAGACACGACTTCTAAGAGGGATGCCTCTAGAAGCTGAAGAGGAAACTCCAGCAGAACAGAAGAAAGTCTTAGTCTTCACGAGATCATCACAAGAGTCACCTGAATGCTGACGAGGGGTTGGCGTGACGCCGCTGAACTGCGCACGTCTGTACTTACTGCAAGGCAACACTCATACACCTGTGACAGATTAAGTAGCAGAGTAGGTCAGAAGCTGCACATATGGGCCAGCTTTGCAGTGCATCCCATTATCTGAGCAGCGGCTGCTCCACTGTGATCCAGCTCCCAGCTAACCCTCCCAGGGAAGCAGTAGAGGACGACCCCAGTACTTTGGTTTCTTCTACCCACATGGAGACCAGGATGTTGTTCCTGGCTCCTGGCTTCACCTGGCCCACCCCTGGCTGTTGTAGCCATGCTGGGGAGTGAACCAGCAGATGGAAGATTCTCTCTCTCTCTCTCTCCCTTTCTCTGTATAACTGACTTTCAAATAAGTCTTTCTTTAAAAAAGCTATATACAGGGGCTGGCATTGTGGCATAGTGAGTTAGGCAACTATCTGTGGTGCTGGTATCCCATATGGGTGCCAGTTCATATCCTAGCTGCCCCATTTCCGATCCAGCTCCCCGCTAATGGCCTGGGAAAAGCAGCAGAAGATGGAAAAACTTGGGAGGCCTGTGCTGTGGCATAGTGGGCAAAGCCACCACCTGCAATGCCAGCATCCCATGTCAGAGCACAGGTCTGAGTCCCGGCTGCTCCACTTCCAATCCAGCTTCTTGCTAATGTGCCTGGGAAAGCAGTGCAAGATGGCCCAATTGTTTGGGTCCCTGCAACCACATGGGAGACCCAGAAGCTCCTGGCTCTGGATTGGCCCAGCTCCAGCCAATGTGGCCATTTTGGGGGTGAGCCAGTGATGGAAGACCGGTCTCTCAAAATAAATAAATCTTTAAAAAAGAAAAGAAATGCACTTGGGTGCCTCCCTGCAATTCTCCAACAGCGCATCTGAGTGCTGCAGGCACTGACAGCCATCTCCTCCTGCGAGCATGCTCGGCCTGATGCTGAGGCTGCAACAGACATGACCAGAGACTGGCAATCAGACGTGAAACGCGACCCGGGCCCGTATGGGAAGTCCACAGCCACTGGAGGCCTACGGGATGGAGTCACTAACTGGGTTTTCTGCACTGATGATCTCATACTTTAAGATTTTCTGTTTGGCGTCTATTTAAAAACCGTGTCAAATGTCTGTATGCTGATAAAACGTCTCAGGAGGAAGGCAAGTCTGTATTTCAGGTTGCTGGGGAGTGTGCTAAGTGCTGTTCAGCCTGAGAGGGGCACACGCACGGGTTCTCTGGCGCCTCCACTGGGTCAGGCACCAGCACCCTATGCAGACCCCACCCAGGCGGCAGGCACGCAGCTCCCACTCCTGCCTCAGAACCAGCCAGGGCGTGCTGTGTGCAGGCAGGGCCGTGGGGGCTCTGCTCGGGCCTGTTCGCACCCGCCTTCCATTCTTCTGTGTTCCTGGAGCAGCCCCAGGCTGACGACCCTCCAGGGACCACCCACATAACCTCATTTCATAGGCTGGAGCCGACAACACTCAGGACCCGGCAGCGGCATCCTTTGTCAAAATGAGCCGTGAGCCAACCCATTCAAGACACAACTCACAAAGCATGGAATGTCCCTGTAACTGAAGGACAAGCAGGTCCTAGCCATGCCCTATGCGAGTGCAGATTCAAGCTGTCTGCTGGTTGATGACTAAAGACATGGCCAACCCCAACGCCAAAACGTCTGTTCACACCAACGAAACAGGAACTGCTCCTTACATCTCAGTGCCTGATGGTTACAGTCTGAATCGCAGCTCCAAGGCCCCAAAGCCTCAGTCATTTGCTTTAAAAATCTCTCTCTATGGTCAGCCCAACAGCGGCACCTCCGCAGCTGCCTCAACTGATCGGGCCTCCTTCCTGACTCCCCCGGGGCTGCCTGATAATGACACCCGTTTTCAGGGAAAAATGGCACTCATCAACTGAAACTCCACACACTCTAATTTAGCCAGCACGCTTTTCATGGTTTGCTTACAAAAAAAAAAAAAAATAGCCAATTATCTCACTGGCTGCCACAGAATATAAGCAGCTAGACTGGGCACAGCAGAGTGTCACTTCCAGGAGACTCTGACCCATGAGGCCCCACTGAGACTCGGCATCTCAGACAGATCTGAGCTGTGCCATCGAGCAAAAGCCCCCTCTGCTGGCTTCCACGTCTCTGCGGTGGGCTTCCAGGTCCCCACAGGGGGCAGACTGCTTCAGAGCAGGGAGGCTGTGAGAGGGTTGAAGTTATGAAAGCCGTCCCCTGCCAGTCGGTTCAGTGAGTAAAGCGACCACACCTTTTGGGGGCTGCCAACAACACATCTATCCGACGTCTCTGTGGAATAACGCGTCTTAAGTGGCAGTGCTTTAAAAAGAGAAACCTACTCTTTTAGGAAGGCATTTGCCAGTCCCTGGATCTCCATTTCCGGCAGCCTTTGGTGGACGCAGGCCGCCGGCCCTTCCCTGCTGCACCCGGCGACATGACGGTCCCCTCACGGACTGTCCCGAAGCGTCTCCTCTCCAGGGCTGCCTGTGCCGTGCAGAGTTGGTGTGCTGACGGACATCTCAGACCGCTCCCATGAGACGTTCCTTCCATGTTCTCTCTTCTTTATCATGTCGGGGAACAAGAGGACTCCCAGAGTCACACATTCTAGTTCTTCGGTCAACGTGCACCATGCTCAGGGGAGAGGAGCTCCCTGCGTGACATCCACCCGTCAGGACGGCCTGTCACACAAACTGCAAGCAGCGCCAGGCCCCAGGGCAGGGTCAGGATGACCCAAGGGGGCAGCTGTGTGCTTACTCCATGAGGGCTTGTCCTCAGTCTCAGACAAACGCCATGGCCCAGCAGCACAAGGCAGATGAGCAGATTTCCCAGAGCGAGATCAGCTGTAGGAGCAGCGTGGAAGAAGCCGGGGCAGGGAAGCGACCACCACACCCTACACTCCACTGTCCTTGACCTCCCAGGAGGTCACCATCTTTTGTCTGGGCTTCTACCACTCTTCCCACTTGTACAGCAGCCTGGTTTTGTTTTCCTTTGTCATGTGACCTCCTATCCGCTCCACGGGACCAACTATAATCCTCGGCTGTGACGCACTCTTTCAGAGCCCACTTTGATTCAGATACTTTTATTAATAAGCAGCTGACACAGCCACACTTGGGAAACTCTGCAAGTTTGGTTTTGAGTGCCCAGATTTCCACGTGAAGTTCATGATCCTTAGGCTGGGTGCATTAGCGTCTTCCAGGGGACCCAGCTCTGATTAGCCTGCCGGTCAGCCAGCGCCCAGTGTTCCAGATGGGCAAGAAGGCACCGTAGGTCCAGCGTGGCGACCACTTCTCTCACTGGTCAGGGGGTGAAGCAGCTCCCGTCTCAGTGCAGCAGCTGCTATGTGCAGGCCCCCTTCCTGCCCCAGGCCTTTTGAGGGTGTGACCACTGCATTTAACAGTGGGCAACGCTGGACACAGGTCAGCTTTGATGACCATCAATTCTGTCTCGACACCCACCGTGGGTAAGAGCTGGGCAGGAGAGCACTTTGACCTAAGAAGCTGACCGCATTCACCAATTGTCCGAGGGCCAGGCTCAGCACAGCACTCTCCAAATAGCCGTGCCATCAGGTGCGACGACAGCCATTTTAAGGAGGAGTAAGACACTTGCCTGAGTTCACAAGCACGGGAGCTGAGCGCAGAGCCATTTCCAAAGGCTGGCAGCTGCTCTGCCTTGGGCCTCCCTAAAGTGGCCTTGGTTTCCAAACTTGCAGTGTTTGGAACCAGGAGATGAGCAGAGGCGCTCCTGCTGTGTCCTATGCATCCTGATCGTGTGGTCCAGGCTTGCCCCACGCTGTGTCCCGGGCTGCACGGAGAGCTTCCACTACAGCCCACGGTAGGCACCGTCTGTTTCCCTCACTCCACGGATGGGGAACCGAGGTGCAGAGAGGGGAGCTACAACGCCTTGCTGAGACCACACGGAACTTTCCTGGTGCTGGGTAGATGTCTTTCTTTTTAAAGATTTATTTTATGTATTTGAAAGGCAGAATTACAGAAACAGAGGGAGAGACAGAGTGATCTGTCTTCCATCTTCTGGTCACTTCCCAAATGGCTGCAACGGCAAGGGCTGAGCCAGGCTGAAGCCAGGAGCCAGGAGCTTCTTCCAGGTCTCCCATTTGGGTTCTGGTGCCCAAGGACTTAGGCCATCCTCTGCTGCTTTCCCAGGCATTTTAGCGGGGAGATGGATTGAAAGTGGAGCGGTTGGGACTTGAACTGGTGCCCACGTGGGATGCTGGCATAGCAGGTGGCAGCTAACCCATTACACCACAATGCCAGCCCCTGGACACCTTCTTTCAGACACAGTGACGGCACTGACACAGGCCTGCGCCATCAGTCAGAAAGACCTGATCCCTTGCTCAAAATTTCCTCCAGCCTGCTTGGGCCCTGCACCCCATGGGGAGACCAGGAAAAGCACCTGGCTCCTGGCTTCTGCCATCGGATGAGCGCGGTGCGCCGGCCGCAGCGCGCCGACCGCGGCGGCCATTGGAGGGTGAACCAACGGCAAAGGAAGACCTTTCTCTCTGTCTCTCTCTCTCACTGTCCACTCTGCCTGTCAAAAAAAAAAAAAAAAAAAAAAAAAATTTCCTCCAGCCCCTCTCAAAGCACGCAACAAGATCTTACTAAGGGGTGATCTGCACATCGCCACGGTCAGCTTAAGGTGGATTGTGCAGTGGGCATGTCCCATCCTCACCTGTGAGCTGTGGTGACAAATGAGCTGGGGCGTGACTGCCTAGTGGGCATGGCTGCTCCTCATTCCAGGAGGTCCTGAGGACGTCAAACTCCAGGGACGCTCGGGCCCCTCATGCAATGATACAGATTGACATGCTCACAGCAGGGCAAGGGTCAACCCCAGGCTCAGGACCCCAGCTCTGCGCTCACTCACTCTGCAGCCTTGGGCACATCACACATAACCCCTTGTGCCTTACTTTCCCTGTCTGCCAAATGGGAAGGTGGCGCCACGCCTCCAGGTGTGTGACAATCGGGTGAGCTTATCTGAAGAGGTGCTGTCTAATACAACCTGTTGATGACGAGAACATGCGATTCTCTGCTGCCCAGTCAAGCAGCCCCGGGCGCACAGAGAAAATCCAGAACTTGACACGTGGCGCGTGAACTTTCCATTTTGTTTTTATTTGGATTACGTAGAATTTAAGTAGCCCGGCACGGCCAGTGCCTACTACAGCTGTACAAGCACCTGCCCAGAACCACGGCTCGCTGCTGCTGTTTCCCCAACACACAGGTCCTCTGCCGGCTCCTCTGCACCTGGAGCCCCTCAGGGGCTCTGCTGCGGCCGCTGCTCAGCCATTTCCTTCCAACGCCCGTGATGATCCTGGGCCTCGTCACGACTTCAAGCATCCCTGGCCAACTTCAGCCAGGCCACTGATCTCTCACCAGCACACACACCTCCCGAGAAGAAGGGTCTCCCTGTTCCCTGCCACCTCAGCACCTAGCGTAATGGCTGCCTCTGAGAGCCAGAGGCGCGTCTTGAAGAAAGTGTTCTCCAAAGCTGACACTGGTGGTGACCTACTCCACTCTCACTTTGTATCGCTGGATGTACACACAGATTCTGGGTTGGCATGAGGATAAGGTGGGGGGAGGGAAAAGTGCAGCTAGTTTAAGCATGCCTTAAACTAACTGGGGTTAGTGGGAAAGCTGTCAAATAGAGGCTAAAAAATTATCAAGCCACCTAAAAGCTCAAGTTCCCTCTTTGCAGGAAGCAAAGTGTGGGCTTGCGCAGGGCCCCCTGCAGCCTGTGACACACAGCATCCATGGGGAAAACAGTCGTGGGAGCTTCCGGGAGTCTCTTGTGGTCTCCCACCCTGACTCCACCCCCTCGCGTGTCAATTCAGCACACCCGCTTTCCCGTGGTGCACCTGTGCCTCTGCCACAAAGAACACGCTACACTGAGCTCCACGTGGAGACGGCATGATGTGTGCACACCAAGCTCCACGTGGAGGCGCCATGATGAACACACATATCCTGAGCCCCATGTGCAGACAGCAAAATGAACACTTGTACAGTGAACTGCCCGTGGAGACAGCATGAACACGTGTGCAGATGTCATGAAACTTTCGACAGAGCATTGCATGCACGGAACCCTGCCCAAACCCCGTTTTTATACTCAGGGCACCACACCAATGGGACCACTGACCGGGTGCAGCACACTCCTCTCGGGGTGAGCGTCTCCTACATTCACGTCTGAACGTGCTCTATCTCTTTAGATAAACCCTGATCCATTCTCGCACTTTACCCACATCTCTGCTTTGAATTATCTCATATGGAGGCAAGAATAAAACAGCTGGGGGACCCCAAGTCCCCACGGCATTAAGTGGTGAGCCAGCCAGGGGAGCTGGGGAGGGAGAAATACACACAACACGGACATCTGCGGAGTGCATGCCAGGGTGGTCAAGCTCTCTTCTCTTCAGCTCAGCATCTCTGGCGGGCCTTTGAAATGCTAAACTGGGGACTTCTTTGCTGTGTCTTAGTAACTGGAAGCCGGCTACAGGCTGGAAGCTCCGCAGAGCACATAGCCACGGGCAGCAGCCAGTGAAGAAAGGCAGTGGTCACCAATCACAGCTGCCAGATGCAACCTGGGAAAAGCAGCAGCTAGGAAAGCCAGGGAGAACTATCCCCAGATGCGCTAGTCTGCGGCGGGGACACAGGCCTCTGGCTACTTCCCAGTTCTCGGCAGGGAGCGCACAGGTCACAGGGCATCCCCAGAGTTGGCACAGGCTGAGATCACCCCTGCTGGGCTCCTCAAAGGTGAGCCAGGTCTTACTTCTGGAGCACGGTCCAGAGTCTGGCCACTGTGGGCGGTGAACGTGTAGCCATCCTGCCTGCCCTTCCTCCTCGGCTGCAAACACACGGAGGTGGGAGCAGCACGGGGACAGGAAAGGCCGTGGAGCAAGCACAGGCACCCGGATCTGTGGGTCCAGTGCAAGGGCTCAGCGTCCAGGCTTTGGGGCAGCTCCCAGGAAGCGGGACATCACAGACCGGAATCAGCCGGCTTCTGAAGGTGGGACCAGGTGCCCACCTTCTGCTGTGCCTCCCCTGGGTGGGGACAGTTCATCTGCCTGGTTGGCCAACATGTCTGGGGAGCACACACTGCCATTCCTCTCTTTCCCTGTCCGCTGACCCAAGCCCCAGTGGCTAGCTCATGGTCTGCTTGGGGCAGTGGGTCCACTGCCCGGCTCATAACCCTGACCTGGCAGAAATGTCCAGAGGCAGGATGGAGCTCTGGCCCCATGGGTGGCTGATGCAGGCTGCTCTAAGCCATTCAAACTGGCATGTCTGTGGTTTCTGGCTTCCAGGGGCAGCGCTAGGCCCTGTTTCTCAGTGTCAGCTTATGCTTCAGGCTGCTACCAGCTAGCTGGAGCTTGGTATCTCTCATGCCCAAGCTCCCCACTCCTTTCAAAAGCTTCAAGGTTCAAGCCAGACCTCAGATGTGGGTTTTAGCTCCAGAGTCTGAAGATACCTGGATGCGAGTTATTGCCCTAGGATTCAAGCTGTACCCCAGGCATGGGGAAGCTCGAAGGTCTAAGGACTCCTGGATGCAGTTTAGTGCCCCCAGGACTCAAGTTGAGCCCTGGGTGTGATGCAACCACTGTGACCCAAGAGCCCTAGGCATGGAGGGGAAAGTCCCCGGAAATAACTGAGGCACTGGACAGCTGCATCTGAGATACGAAAGATTTCAGAGCTGCAGCAACCTTAGGGAAGCTGTGGAAAGGCTGGGGTATGGATCCCCAGGGAGCCCCAACCTGGGCTGCAGGGAGACCTCGAGATGCCAAATCTTTCATAACACAGGGGCTCCAGCAGACTGCTTTTGTGTGACTGGGCTCACGCAGAGCCATGCCCTCCTCTCCTCCTCCTAGGTTAGGGAAAGACTGTCAGCAACAGTGACTACATCCACTCCCACGGACCCATCCCCGGCACGCTCACTGTAGCCGGGAACCGCTCAAGCTCATCCACTCGCACGGACCCATCCCCGGCACGCTCACTGTAGCCGGGAACCGCTCAAGCTCATCCACTCGCACGGACCCAGCCCCGGCACGCTCACTGTAGCCGGGAACCACTCAGGCTCATCCACTCGCACGGACCCATCCCCGGCACGCTCACTGTAGCCGGGAACCGCTCAAGCTCACCACTACAACCAAGAAGCACCTGTTTCCTCCTGCAACACTCTCCGGCCAAGACATAAACTAGAGAACGGTGAGACCGGCCACTACATGGGACTCAACCCTACACCATCTCACATCTTGACCTCTTTCCTAAGAGACAACAAAACCGGTCACAAGTTCCTTACATCCAGGTCTTTGTATACTCTTTGAAAACCCCACTCTTGGGAGTTGTGGGCACCACTGCTCTTAGAGACCAGCGATGTAAGGGAGCAACATACAGACACAGTGGGTGACCCAGCACTGGGGGTCCTCCACCCCCCCTGAGTTCAGCATCCCTGGGGTCGCTAGGTCCTCCCCTGCACCCTCAGAACCTGGTTTCCCCACGACTGCCACCGTGCAGCCCGTCCTGTCCCCTCTCCCAGAGTCAGCGCAACTCAGGGCATTCGCAGTGGGGCCTCCTACCAGCCAGATGTAAGCAGGCTCTGTCCCGAGACAGATCGCTAATGGAGGCGCTGAGGCTTTTAGAGGACGTGTCCTTTCTCCATGACTGACTGAAATCGCTGTCAGCAAAAGCTGGGGATGTTTCCAAAGATCCTACCAAATCCACTGAGGCGTCTCGGGCCCTCGCTCTGGTCTCTGACTTGACCTTGCCGTAGCCACCAGCTGCACCTCAGAAGAGAAGCAGTGAATCTGGGCTGAGGCTCGAGCTCCTGCTGATTCCCTGATGACCCCCAAAAGCCTCAGTGCCATGCTGGGGGCTCCAGCAGTGCCAACAGCAGCACCTGGCTGGGGCTGCCCAAGAGGCCACCATGAATGAAGCACTGAGACCGTGCACACTCCTGCCCGCAGAGCAGAGGAGGGGATGAACTCAAGCCTGGGAGGTGAGACGGCCGGCAGACGCCTGAGGAATACACCGACCTAGCGCTCCTGAGAACGGGCCCTGTTTGGTACCATTTCTCCAGGTACTCAGCACCAGGTACTGAGGAAGCTTCAGAAACTGGCGGGGGGGGACCCCAGGCTCCCACGAATCAGATGCAGATCTAGTTCCAGGTGTTTAAAAGAAAGGGCTGACAGGAGAGGGCGCTCCGACGCGGGATAGCGGCCTGCACAAGCAGCACTGGCGGCCTCAGAGTCACCCGGGGGTGTCTTGCTCTTGCCACAGGGCCCAACAGAGAGTGTTTCAGGTGTGAGGAGCGGGGACACTGGCGCTCGGGACGTCCCTGCCCGAGAAGCCCGTCTGGCCCTTGCGTCAGTGGACACAGGGCTTTCTTCCGCTCTGAGGGAGGAGGTCTCCCAGATCCCTCATGCCCTCGTCTGAGGGCTGAAGGAGCCGGGCAGTCAGGCAGCTCCCACAACCCACACGAGCACCTCAGCGTCCCAGGTAAGGTTGCTGGTTTCCTCACTGACACAGGGGCCGCTCTGCGCTGAGTTCCCACACGGAGTCCTGTCCTCAAACTGTCCATCATGACAGGAGCCGAGGGCAGGCCTCACTCTCAAGAACTTCCTCTGCCTCTGGGCTGTCAGACTCTCTGCTGCCCTCTCACCCATACCCAGTGGTGCCGGCGTCCAGCACTTCTACTCGGCAGGTCTCGCTGCCATCCCTGGGCACTACGCTCAGCTCAATCACCCAGAAGTCTGAGTCTTTTGCCCTAATGCTAAGGAGCACCGAGACAAGTCCCGGCTAAAATTCAAGCTAGAGCAGACCCTCAAATCTGGGGTCGGGGACGTGCTGGCCTCATCACGGTCCTTAGAGGCCAAGACAACATTCCCTCACCTTACAACCAGAAGCTAAGTGAGGACTCCCACTTCTGATTGAGATTCCTCAAACATGAGTCCTGGGTCTGTGCCGGCTTCCTCGCCCTGCCCCCGAAGCCAGAGGGGTGACCACACGACGGCTCAGGACTCGGCGCCGTCAGTGGGGCAGCTATTTCCCTTCACCCTACTGTGCCAATCCCTGCACCGTTCTTGCTCGATATTGAAGGCAGGTGCCTTGTTTCTCGGTCCAGGAGCTGAAGGGTGCCTTCTCCTGCACGCCATGACACCGAGAATCCCAGTATCTGCTTGCCTTCAAATGGACTGATCCATCCTCAAATACTACTCAACAGTACACTTGGACAGGCCTTCCTCAAAGCACCAAGGACAGTTCTCACCTGTGGGCAATGCCCTGCCAGGAACACAGCTCCTGTTAGACTGGCGCCGTCTCCAACACGCAGCTCATTCCTCCTCTGCACTCCCTCCAAGGAGGGCTTGGACAGAGACACATGCACACGCAGCTCATTCCTCCTCTGCACTCCCTCCAAGGAGGGCTTGGACAGAGACACATCCAGGTCCTAAACTTCAGAGGGATAAAGATGTCACGTTTCTCCAACCAAAGCTTAGATTTCTAAACAGCAAGTAACTTACTGGGGACATGTTCTGTCCCCAGGGAAGACTGTCCTGTCACTTACAGGAAAGGCAGTTGTACTATGCACAGGGCCACCAGCTAAGACCATTCCTGACAACGGCAGGTTTCTGCAGGACTGGATCCCGGGATCCAAGTTTAGAGCCAAAACGTCATGTGAGGGCTTAAAGGGTCTGGACACTGACCCACCTGAATGGACAGGAGAGCAACAGGAGGCTTTTCAAAAGATGAAAGACCTACTGATCAAGTCTCCTACACAGGAATCCCTACTCTAGAAGAACCTTTCACTCTGTAGCACAGAACCAAGAGTAGCTGAGTGCACTCCCGCTTCCACAACAGGGACCTACTGATCCGAGCAGCTGGACTCGCGGGCCGCGGGAGGACCTGCGTGCCTGAGAGCAGTGGCTGCTATTGAGCGTTTGTAGAGAAAACCGCCAAGCTGACTTCAGGCCTTCCCCTTGAAGTTCACAGTCCACACCAGACGCAAGGGGCTCCAGAGGTTAAAGGACATCTGTGGTTAACAGGACGGTGCCTTGCTGAGTACAGGCCCTTCTGCAGTAACTCTCAAAGCACGCCACGTCCTCAATCCAGCTGCCCTGTGCCACCTGAAGACCCTTGTGTGTAGACACCGCAGAGCAGAGGGGCTCACAGGCCTCATGGACCTGAGGGACCTCTGGGAAACCCAGATGTTGAACAGTTTGCTGGCCGTAGCAGTTGCACGGAGGAAGGAGTCAGAAAGACAGGGTGCGCCGGAGTGGATCTGACTCCCGTGGCGGGAGCTCAGGCTTTGCCAACCAGCACTCTGACCTGTAAGGCTGAAAGGGCCGACGAGTTCATCACCTACACAAACTCCAAATGTGCCTTTCTAGGGTGCTACGTGCACAGGCAGACATTCGGAGAACAGGGCGTACTGACTGCGAAGGACTCTCCCGTGAACAGTGAGGACGCGATTTCAGGCTCCTCCAGGCGGATCTGGAGCCTCCTGAGTGGCTGCCCAGGCAGGAGACACCAGCAGGGCAACGGAGGCCTGGCAGAGGGCAGCAAAGGCGGCTGCCGTTCAGAAGATTCTGGAAACGGCTTTAAACCTCCACGTGGTGGGTCTTCACAGGTACACAGAGGGTAATTCTGCCTCCTCTTGTAAGCCAACTGAGGATCCCAACATCTCTTCAAAAAGCCAGAAGTAAATTTTCTTCTTTATTATACACTTTTCCTCATGGAAAGATATTAAGGCTACTATGCTTCCTAGTGGATATGTCCTACCTACCCCTTCTCCTGACTCAGCAAACATCCTGGCAGGAAAACTCCTGCTATGATCATGAAGTTGCTCTAAGACATCTGTCTACTGCCTTGGGCAGCAGAGCTTAGACTCCTAGCTAGGTCCCATAGCAACCACACCTCTGTGGATTCCCCAGCCAAAGTGGCCATGGAAAACGAAGTAGCCCTAGAATATCTACTGGCTAAGCAAGGGGGTGTCTGTACAGAAACTATCGGAATCTGCCGTCTTTAACAACACTGCACTCATGGAAAGATCTCACAGGGATTTACGTCCAGGCCGTGGTTCTGCATCTTTGGTAAGGAAAGTCTTCCAGCTTTTACCATTCAGGCAGAATTAGGAAGGAAATGTTTCCCCTTTTCTTTTTCCAATTGGGCCCATCTTAACTGTCACATTACTCGCAGAAATCATGGTTACACAGGGACTCCAGCCTCTGACAATGACGGGTGGCAATACTCCACCTCCTGAGACCCAATCTCCAGACCAGTTAGCAAGAGATTTCCGTTTCCTGGATAGGCAGGGACAAGACCAGTTCTGCACGAAGCCAATACGGCAGATCACCATCCTCTCTCCACCTCCCATGAGGATTAAAGGATGAAAAATCCCTGGGTTGGGGGGAGGGGTGAAGAGGTCAGGCAGGGAGTCAGTGAAGGGCAAAGGAGCGGGGAGGGTTCCAGCGGTCTCTGTGTCCAGCCCTGCACGCTAACTCCATTTCTTGTATGTTAATTCAGTGACCCACTTTTCCACCTGCACCCACGCCATCACCACCACAGACACCACGATGAACACGCGTACACTGAGTACTGAGCTCCACGTGGAGACGCCACGATGAACACGCGTACACTGAGTACTGAGCTCCACGTGGAGACGCCACGATGAACACGCGTACACTGAGTACTGAGCTCCATGTGGAGACGCCACGTTGAACACGCGTACACTGAGTACTGAGCTCCACGTGGAGACACCACGTTGAACACGTGTACACTGAGTACTGAGCTCCATGTGGAGACGCCATGATGAACGCACGTACACTGAGTACTGAGTACTGAGCTCCACGTGGAGACGCCATGAAACTTTCCCACACATCATTACAAGCATGGAACCTGCCGAAACTCTATCCTATCTGTATGCTCAGTTAGAGCACCACAGCCTATCCAGTAGAGGGGACCGCGGCACTGGGGTGGGGGCATCCTCTCCTCACGAGGCGCCTCATCTCTTGTCTGAATGTGCTCTACTTCCTTCGAGAACTCCTGCTCCCATTCTTGGACTCTACCCGCATCTTTGCTTTGAATTCTCACCTCATACAGAGGCCAGGAAACAGGAATAAGAACAGCTTGGGACCCCACCACCCCACAGCAGCATCTTACTGGGTGCAGCATATGGATGGCTGTGAAATGTGTCTCTGTTTCGAGCCCACTGCAGCAATTCTGAGCACAGACACCCAGGCCGACGCCAACTGTGGGGCGTGGCCACGCCACCGTAAGCTGAGGATCCCTGTCACGGACCGGGGGCAGAAACTTGGGAATTCAGGCTGTGCTAGTGTGTGCTCTGACGATGCTCTGCCTGGGCGGTGACAAAACGAGAAAAGCAAGCCCAACACAGTGAGTTTCCATCAGGCTGACTCTATCTGACACAAAAGACAATCGATCTGACTTCCATTCCAGAACCTTCTCCATTAAAAATGCACGTTCCATGAATCCCAGTGCCTTGGAGCCACGGAAACCACCAAGAGGTTATGGTCATGGCTGTCAGTATCAGCTCTGCCTTTAAACTAACCCTTCAAAGTCTACGAGGCCTACTACCATAGGTCAGTCCCCCTTTTAAATACACACCAGTATGCTGAAGATCAAGCCAGCATGTTTCCAACGTGCCACTGTGTATCCAGGTCTGTACTACAACTTGGGGACACCACCAGGATGCAACCTCCTGAGGGAGGCAGGCCTGGAGAGGGGTCCATCCACGCAGCCACAGCCACCTGCAAAGCCCTGGAGGGCAGGGCCACGCCTCAGTCACTGCAGCATTCCTGTCCCTCAGCCCTGACAGGCACACAGGGCAGCTACTGAATGCTGGGAAAGGACTGACAGCTGACTGCAGAGGCGGGGACAGAGCTGTGTCCAAGGATGGCGGGCTCAGACAGCAGGGGGCACTTCCGGTGAGAGGGACAGCTCTGACATGCAAAGAACATTCTGGGCAGTGGTGGAAACAGGGTGAGAAAAGCTCGTGTGGGCTCACACTGCATATTGACCGTGGCTAAGGGAGCTGGGACAGAAGACACAGGCAATGGAAGATGCTAGGCTTTTACACAACAGAGGTAAAACCTCCACTTAAGGCTTGGAGGATACAGGATGCAGTGGGAGAGTCTGTATCTCGGGGCAGAGGTGCAGATACGGAGCCGTTTCTCACTGAGGGCCAGTGCCAGGCACGGTGCCGCATGCTGATGCCCCAAGGAGCACTCTCTTCCTTAGGTACACAGCACATCATGCCCACAAGGAGCACCGTCTTCCTTAGGCACACAGACATCCATGCCCACAAGGAGCACTGTCTTCCTTAGGTACACAGCACATCATGCCCACAAGGAGCACTGTCTTCCTTAGGCACACAGCACACCATGCCCACAACAAGGAGCACCGTCTTTGTTAGGCACACAGCACACCATGCCCACAAGGAGCACCGTCTTCCTTAGGCACACAGACATCCATGCCCACAAGGAGCACTGTCTTCCTTAGGTACACAGCACACCATGCCCACAACAAGGAGCACCTTCTTCCTTAGGCACATGGCACACCATGCCCACAACAAGGAGCACCCTCTTCCTTAGGTACACAGACACCCATGCCCACAACAAGGAGCACCGTCTTCCTTAGGCACACGGCACACCATGCCCACAAGGAGCACTGTCTTCCTTAGGCATATGGCACACCCATGCCCACAACAAGGAGCACCCTCTGCCTTAGGCACACAGCACACCCATGCCCACAAGGAGCACCATCTTCCTTAGGCACACGGCACACCCATGCCCACAAGGAGCATTGTCTTCCTTAGGCACACAGCACACCATGCCCACAACAAGGAGCACCCTCTTCCTTAGGCGCATGGCACACCCATGCCCACAACAAGGAGCACCGTCTTCCTTAGGCACACGGCACACCCATGCCCACAACAAGGAGCACCGTCTTCCTTAGGCACACGGCATACCATGCCCATAAGGAGCACTGTCTTCCTTAGGCACAAGGCACACCCATGCCCACAACAAGGAGCACCCTCTGCCTTAGGCACATGGCACACCCATGCCCACAAGGAGCACCATCTTCCTTAGGCACACGGCACACCATGCCCACAACAAGGAGCACCATCTTCCTTAGGCACACAGCACACCATGCCCACAACAAGGAGCACCGTCTTCCTTAGACACACAGCACACCATGCCCACAACTAGGAACACCCCTTTCCTTAGGCACATGGCACACCCATGCCCACAAGGACAGATGGCTGCCTTATCCGAAACCACCCTGGCGCCAGTGTCTGAGCTGGTCACCGTGCCGTCTGCATGCAGGGCAAGGTCGTACAGAGCCCCACTCCCTGAACTCCAGGGTGAAGGGTCTTTCCCTGTGTTTCAAGCCGGAGGGTCCTCAGGTTTGCTCTCTTGCTCGGTGCTTGTGAAAAATAACCTGAGTGGGGGCTCAAGAACGGGCTCAGTGTGCTTCACGCAGAACCACCGGCGAAAAAGCGCGGCTGTGTCTGTCTGCCAACGAGCGTCAGACACCGGGCCTTGGAGGCTGCTGAGTGCTCTGGCCCGCGACCTTTCGCTCCTAGAAGTTCGCTGTGTGTTTGCCTGGGTAATCCACGGACAGAGACACTCTTCAGGTGCGGCCTGGTATCTCCACACAGAAGACGGACACAAACGCAGATCTGACAAGTGCCCCCTTCCCATGGAGCTCAGTCCTCGCCTGCTTCACAAACGGGCCCCAGCTCCGTGCCTGCACCACGTGCAGTGTGCAGGGAGACTCTCCCTGTGGGAACCGGTGAGGCACTGGCTGGCTTCCAGCGTTCAGGGCTGGCCCAGCCGGCGGGAGCATCCAGTGGAGAGAGGGTCGGGTGCTGGCCCGATGGCAGAGAATTACCTGGTTCCAAATGGCGATGGAGGTAAGAAACCCAGGGCCAGAGGCCACCTAATCTGAGAAAGGTCTCCCCCTCCTCCCTCTGGACTGCAGCTTGACTCTGCTTGGGCTTCCTGGTCAGCGGTGGGGTGGCCAGCCCTGACCTCACACAGCTTCCTGCCTGTGACAGACAGCTCCTGCCCCTGGGAAGAGGCCACTGGCAGGGGAAGGACCACCTGGATGCCTTTCTTCTCCCGCGTTAAGCTCCCGGTGAGGCAGGGGTGCAGACAGGTGTGGCTCCCCTGCCCCCACAATGGATCAAGCCCAGGCACTTCCTCATTTCTTTTGCGTGGAGAAAAGCCCTGCAAAGAAACAGCACGTTGCCTGAGAACGCAGACCTGACCTCCGCCTTCTGACTGCGTGAGCTCTGGCTTTCCTGCACAGCACTGCGGTGAGCCAACCCCGAGAGGTGGGTGCAACAGAGTGCTGGGGCCTCCCGCAGCGATGCCACGGGTCAGTCTAAAGGCTGCCTGTCTTGAAACCTCCACAGGAGCACTCCCATGCAGGACAGGCTGCATACGTTCCTAACATTTCTCCAATGGAAAGGAAATCACTAAATATATAAGCCTTATGAAGATTTTTAAAGACTCTCAAGGGATTTATGAAAATCATGCCAAAACACCTAATATTTTACACGTTAAGAAAAGCGTTCCAGGCGGTGAGAAAAGAAAAGTACAGGCTCCACGGTCACCGGGAAACTGTTTACAAAAAGCCATGATCTACATTTTATAATTCGCACAAATATATTGGAGAAGTACAGAAATCAGTGTTGAGCTGGTAAATCGTAAAATGGCCTCTGTGTGGCCAAGGTCTTCATCAGAGTGAAAACGATTCCTCAGGCTGTGAGCCCCAGGCTAAGAGTGCAGGGCAGTGACCCAGGTACCGACGGAAAAGCCATTCGCCTTTTCTTGAAGAACTTCTGTACAGAGGACAAGAGTGAGGGTCTCCGACACAAGGCAGAAGAATATAAAGGATTGAGTTGCCAAGTTCACCCTTCACACACTGCTCTGTGAACTTGTGTGTGAGAGGAGGCTGAGCCGCCCCCCCTGGGGCTGAGCGAAGCTACAGTGTTTGTTTGGGCAATGAAGGGAGCTTTCTGTGGGCATCTTTGAGCCAGGTACCGTAGGGAAACCAGGAATACACGACTGGAGCTGGCACTGCAGGCCGGAGTTGGGGGGGCCCATAACACTGTACCCGTTCATCATACAACAGGGAAAAGTGCTCGTCCCAAGGCTACAGGGCGTGCAGCATCCTGGCTCCTTACACCTGCCTCACAGACCAGACCACAGACCCCTGCGCCCTCACCCAGAGCGGGGATCTCCATGCACGGGCCAGCTGCTCCTCAGAAATCTCAGAGCTGACACACACTACAGCACGCTGTCCCATAAGCTGCGAAGCGCCTTCAGACACACGCTGCTGACAACTGCTGCATCCACAATGGTGCTATTCCTTAGTGGAAATCATGTGTGTTTCCTAATTAGTCAATAATCTCTCTTTACTTAAAGACCTATGAAGAAATGAAAATTCATACGGGAAAAAAACACCTTGCCGCCCAACAATCCCCACAGACGACCAGCAACAAGGCAAAACCAATCGCTGCACTATGGATACTACCATGTCTGATAACAGTTTACAACTACACTTTAAAATCCCCACATAAAAAAGGGTAAACTAGCCACTTAAAGACACCTTAACATCAGGGGTGGGGAAGGAAGTGTCTGAAGCGTGTGGAGGGCACCGGTAGCCCTGGAGAGCTGCTCTTGGGGGCGCTCTGTTCTCAGCCTCACATTCCAGGGACGACTGTGAAGATGCCAGGGCTCCCTGCTCAGGGAGCCTCCCCCGATGATGGCACAGCCAAGGCTCTCGCTGGTCATGGTTCCAGACCCATCCCTTCCATGCTGTCCTTGCCCCAGATCAGGTCCCACAAGAGAACAGGTCCTCTCAAGACAGAGTCAGGGCCGGTGCTGTGACTTAGCAGGTAAAGCCGCCGCCTGTAGTACCAGCATCCCATATGGGCGCCGGTTCAAGTCCTGGCTGCTCCACTTCTGATCCAGCTCTCGCCCAGGACCAGAGGGAGTGACTTGTCATCCCAGAATTGAGAAAATAACCTGGCCAGGATCCTGCAGAAACCCAAGTGGCCGCAAGTCCACCTACAGAACGCACACACGTAAACAAAGCCCCGGGACATCCCCCGGAGACCACACAGGCTTCTGGGACATCTCACATGGGCAAACATTAAGGTGTGTGCAGCTGGCTCTGTGGCTGGGAAAGGCCGATGACTAAAGAGCGCGCGTCTCACGCCCACGTGCGAGAGGCCTGTGTGACCAAGTCCACACCATGCACGTGCCAAGACTGGCAGCCCCTGCCGGATCCACTGGTCAGTAGCTTCCAGAGAAACCTGGCTTGCCGCTAAGGCACCTGAGCTCCAGACTCACCGGGGTCCCTGCACAGGAAGGTCCCGGCAGCATCCTGGGGCTGCTCGGAGAGGCACTCTGCCCGACCACAGCCTGCTGCTGAGCCCTATGAGCCTTACAAGCGCTCAGCCGTCACCAAAGCTGCTGACTCGTCCTGGGACCTCACACGAGACAGGTGTGCTCCAGGCACACAGCTCTCAGCTGGCCTGCAAGGAGCTCTCCCACGCCTGCTGATGTGTCTTCCCCTTAAAAAACCTTTGCCCCCAACAAGAGTCTGGGGTTGTTCATCCTTGAGGGGATCCACAGCCTTCCAGAACTGAAAGACCCTGTCAAAACCATGTGGTAGCTACCACACAGGGCAGAGGCTGAGGAGGGTACAGACCCCTTTTCTCCTCCCAAAGAGCCCGCCGCCCCGCCTGCAGTCAGCTGTCAGCCCCTCAATGGCCGGAGCTCCTGCTCTACTCCACGGGAACTTTCTGGGCTGTTCACGGGGACTCAACCAAAGATCAGAACAACTCAGTGCGTGAGACAGATGGGCCTCTGGGGAGTACACGCTGTGCTCATCCGCGGTCACAGTCCTGTTGATGGGAATGCAAACTGGAAAATACAAATCGTGTCCTCATGTTTCTCACCAACACACAGAACTTAACGCTGTGTAAAAAGCGGCTCGCGGCAGGGGAACCACCACCAGCTGGGGTGAGGAGGAGCCTCCCTCCACGTTCAGGGCCTGGCAGGAGTCTCACCTCCTACACCTACTCACCAGCGAAGAACTAGCTTAGAAGCCCCTAGAAAGCAATGGCGATCCTGGGATGATTATGATTTGACAGAGATGGAACGTTATCTGGGGGAACGAGTGTTTTTACACAAGCCCTGAGTGACATCCAAGATGGGATTTCAGAGTATAATGCCGTGCAGTGCTGGGGCACAGGGCCACTGACACCCATACCAGTGTACACAAGAGTCCCAGCTGCTCCACTTCCAGCCCAGATCCCTGCTAAGGCGCCTGGGAAGGCAGAGGAAGATGGCCCAGGCGCTTGTCACCAATGCAGGAGATGTGGATGGAGTTCCTGGCTCCTGGCTTAGGCCTGGCACAGACCTGGCTGTTGCAGCCATCGGGTGAGTGAACCAGAGGATGGAAGATTTATGTCTGTCTCCCTCTAACTCTGCCTCAAATCAACCAATCAATCGATCTTAAGAGACTCAGCCTTGACCTGATATTGGGAATTGCTTATTTGTGGGTAGGCAGCAGTAATGCCAAGGCAAAGCCACATAAGAAAATGGGCTTAGAGGGAAGAAGAGCCTAGGACACACCGCAAATGGACTGGGAAGGAACGCCAAGTGCAAAGGAGAACGGGTCTTGCACAGATCTCAGCTCAGCAGCCCCCGTGTTGCCCAGGAACATCTGTAGGGCAGGGCGTGCTGTGCTCCACATTCCATTTCTCCAAAGTTTCTTCCGCCCTCCCCGCCTTATTGCCAGCATTAAGCTCCTCAACCCAGCTCAGTCTCAGAATTCAGCGAGGATAAAGAACTTCAAACAACAAAAAAAGCTTGACCCTCTTCCCTGACAGTGACACAAGGTAGACACTTCCGGCTCCATAAAGTTATTCTGGTAAGGGGTAGCCTGGGAGTAAACATGTCCATCTCCATCTCAGAGAGCTCCTGACAGTCTTGGTCTGCATAAGAATGCACACGGTTTTCTGCGAGCACGCTAAGTCATCTGTGTGACATCTTCCCCGATGGTAACCTCTCACCTCTACTGAGGCTGCACCTGCCTGGCTCCCTTACTCGTACATCTTTTGTCCTGGCAAATCTACGTAAAGTAGCAGCCGTGGTGTTTTTCCTGATTAAATACCTCCAAGGTTTTATTTTATCAGTTGGGTGCTCTCCCCCTTTCTGTCACGCATACGGGTACATACACGATGCGTTCCTGTGCCAACTCTGAGTCCCTGTCACTTCGCTTCTCACACCCGAATTCGGATGCAGTGACTGGCACAGAGGCAAGAGAAAAACTCACCTGCTACGGAAGAGAGGTCTGATGTTTCAAGTTTTTTTTAATTAAGTACATGTATAAACGACCTCAGAATTATGTTTTTCTCTAGCTTCTTCCTGAATCAGGTCAGGCCCTGGGTTAACTCGACTGGCCTTGTTAGCATCTCGCTCCACTTGTCTCGGGCACGACGGGCTGGGAGCTGTAGCCCCCCAGTGACGCCTCCCTTGGCCGCGGCCCCCTTAGTCCTGGAGCTGAGGTTGGGCGGGCAGATGGGGCCCTCCTTCACCTCAGCTCTCCCGTTCCCCGGATGCTACTCAAGCTTTATCTTGGCTGCCAGCAGGTATGTAAACTCACCCAGACGTGCTGGGGAACAATTCAGTGCAGCTCACTGTGGGTGGATGTGACTGGACGTCTTGCTGTGAAACCTGAGTCATGTTTGAGTAATGAAATAAAGAAAAATGAAAACGCAGAGCAAGCACAGAATCACTTCTTAATTAGTCTTTTTAAAAAGCATTTTCATCTGAGAAAAACAGACGTAGCTTCACAACTCCCTGACTCAAAAGGAGAGCTGACATCATCCCATTTTTAAATACGCTTTTAAAAAACGAACTCCTCTGCTTGGTTTCCTAGAAAAGATAATTTCCCATCTGATTAAAAGTTTATTGTAGAAAATAAAAGTCAAAGGGAGAAAAACAGATCACAACTAAAAAGTCTTTGACAGGCGAGAGGAGCTTTGTGACCTGCACTGCGCCACCCTCACGCAAAACAAGATTAGACTCAGCTCCGAGGGCAGCGGGCCTAAGGGATCTTCCAGGGTCGAGGCTTCGGGTGCACGGGGGAGAAGCCAGTGTAAGAACCACGGAGCCAGAGGGGAAATGCACAGCTCCCCAAATCCAGCTGCCACCAGAGCCCCAAGGTACCCGCCCCTGTGACTCCAGGAGCGGCTCTGCTAGGTGGGGCACCCGAGCGGGGAGCAGGCCCCCTCCCCACCGCCGGAAGCTCTCCCAGGCAAGGCGTGTGCGTATCTCCCCGTGGGACACCTGCCTCCTGCTAGCGCTCCACGCGCCCTCAGGGACGGCACCCTCAGTCACCCGGAGCCCTAGCACTAGGACCCACAGCTAGGACGCGCTCACTCCCCGCAGGTGGACGCTGGGGGCTGGGGATCCGGAGCGCAGGTGCGGAGGCTGGCGCCGGCCCAGCTGGTCTGCAGCCTGGGGCCGCCTCAAACCCGGACTGCAGCCCTGCCGCGGAGGCACGGGCGGTGCCAGGTCTGCCTCGGGGGACACCGCGGGGCGACGTGAGGAAGCCTGGCTAACAGACGTGCCCGTCCAGTACCGAGCTGCACAGGGCAGACCTGCTTCCAGAAAGTCTTTTCTTGCCAGACTTACGAGAAGAGCGTTCGATAACTGGATTTTAAAAGCATCCACGCTGTCGCTAACATCAGCGCTGGGGCACACGCACCCCTGGGAGGCAATGATCTTAAAATCCCATGTATCCGATTCAGGAAAGAAAAGAGCTAAGAGCCCAAGACGAACCATCTGAGTAAAAGCATCCATTCGCTTCTGAAAGAGTTAACAACAAAAACATCCAATTTCAAAAAAAAAAAAAAAAAAACCCTGTTTAAACCTGACAGTAAAAACGAAATAACTGTCCTGAACACAAACCCTAAACTTCCCGAGTGTTTAAGACGCGAAGCGAAGCGGAGGAACCTCAAGGTTTCAGTGGCGTCTAACTACAGGGGGTCTTCAAAGAGTTCGCGGGGCGAGCCATCCAGAAAAAATAAATCATGGATTTCAAATTTTGCAACGAGACAAAGTTACCTTTCAGTTCCTCGCGCACAGGTTTTTCTGAAGCCCCCTCCCCTGTGCACAGGTGTATGGTTAAAGACAGGCTAAAGCCTTTCTCCAAACACATCTGGACCCTTTAGCCAAAAAAAAAAAAAAAAAAAGCGTACATTTCAAATCAGAAGTAAAAACCGCTGTAAATGTTGGTAGCTCTTCCTCCTACAGTTCAACGGCGAGAAAACGCAGAATTCTTGACTGCCCCCCCCCCAGGGACCAGCTGAGCGCAGACCCCGCTCCCTAAGCCCGTTTCCACCCGCACGTTTCACAGCGGCCATGCTAGCCTTCGCACCCGCAGGTGCCCGGGAACGCGCGACGCGCTCCAGCCTCGGTTTTGGGGTGAAACCTTCATCGTCGCAACCGCAAGCCCGGCGCGCGGTGCTGCCCCCCCCCCCCGCGCCCCGGCCCGGCCCGCTGCGGTAACCGGCTCCGCATCACACCGGCGACCGCCGCAGCTGCCAACTCCACGGTAGCGGGCAGCCCGCAAGGCGAGGCCGGGGCCGGGGGCGGCGGGGGCGGCGGGGGGCTCCGCCGCCCGCAGCGCCCCCCACCCCGCGCCGCCGCCGCACCTGCAATGCGGATCCCGCCCCGGCCGGCCTCGCCTCCCGCGCCGGGGGCCGGACGCTGGGGGTCTCCGCCAGGAGAGCCCCCGCCGCCGCCGGCCCGCGCAGCGCGGCCGCCCCGGAGCTGTCCAGCGGGGCCGCGGGGTGCGCGGGGCCGGGCTGGGCGCTCCGCGGGCCCCGCCTCACCTGCGGGCGCGGCCGCGGGGTCCTCCCGGCGGCTCCGCGGCTCGGCTCGTTCCCCGCGGCGGGCGGCGGCGGCCCGCAGCCCATGGGCGGGGCGCGGCGGGCGGGGCGCCTCGGCTCCGGCCCTGCCCGGCCGCCGACGGAGGTCAGTCCGCGCCGCCCGCTCGGCGCGTCCCGCCGCGGTGCACCCTGGGAGCCGGCGGCGGCGAGGCCGGGTCGCGCCGGGGCGTGTGGCGGCGGCCGGGAGGGCGGCTGGTACTCACTGGGCGGGGAGGGGGCGCGCCCGGCTCCCCGGGGCTGCGGCCGGGCCGGGGGACGGGGCCGCCGGGGAGGGCGGGCCGGGCCGGGGGGACGCAGGCGCACGGCTCAGGTGCGGCCGCACTGCGGTTGCCCCGGGCAACGCGGGCCTGGGCGCGCCGCGGCGGGGGGGCGGGAGCGGAGGGGACGCGCGCGGGCGCGCGACCGGCGGGGGGCGCGCGCGGGGCTTCGCGCATGCGTGCGGGGCCCGCTCCCCCGGGGCCGGCCGGCCGCGTGCGTGCGCACGCGCGCTGTCCCCCGGAGGCGTCTGGGTGTGCGGAGCGCGCGCGCGGCTCGGAGGCGCACCTGTGAGGTGTCCCCGGAGGAGGGCGAGGGTGGGTGCGCGGAGCCCGCGGCCCGGGGCGCCCGCACCCCGCACTTGGAGTGAGTTGGCGGCGGCCGAGCTGTCGTCGGCCTTCTTTCCCGGGGGGCGGCGGGCCGGGGGGCGCGGGCCGGGGCCGGGGGCGGGAAGAAAAGGAAAACGCGGCGGCGCTCGGGACGGGCCTGCGGCCGCGCGGGCCCCGGGGCGCGCCGCGGGCCTCGGGGCGGCGGGCCGCGGGGCCTGGGGTCGCCGCCGGGGCGGGCAGGGCGAGGCCCCGCGGGAGCCGGACTCCGGGCCGGGCTCCATTGTTGTCGGGGCCGGGCTGGGGGGAGCGCGGCCGCCCCCGGGCCCGAGGGGCCGCGCCTTGGAGCGCTTCCAGCGGCCCCGGGGAGGCGGGCGCGGCGGCGCGCCGCAGGCTGTGCTGTTGTGTGTTTGTAGCGCCCGGCCCGGCCGAGGCCGCGAGCATCCCGCCCGGGGTGAGGAGCCCGCCGGACGCCTCCATTGTGTGACCGCGACCGGGCCGCTCGCGCAGGTAAGCGGCGCCCGGCGCCCTCCTCCTCCTCCCGCTCCTCCTCCTCCTCCTCCTCCTCCCCTCCCCCTCCCCCTCCCCGCTGCCCGCCGCGCCCTCCCGGCCGGCCCCGGAGGACTCTGCCCTGCGGCCGGTCCTTTGTGCGCCCCGCGGCCGCCCCCACCGTGGCCGTGGCCTGTCCCGGCGCAACAAAGGGCCTGCGCACGAGAGCGGCGCGGCGCGGTCCTTCGTGACAGTCGGCCGCGGCCTCGGGGGCCAGCGGCTTTTCGCAAAACGGCCCTCGGCTTCCCTCGCCGCCGCCGTGGAGCGCACGGGTGACCTTGCGCCACGCTCCGGTGCCTTGAGCCTTGAGAGGCGGCTTTGAGATCCGTAAACGCGCTGGCTTGTTTTTATTTTTGGAAAAAGGGCCGCATCTCGGGGCTGGTCGAAGCCTCCGCCAGCGCGGCTCCAGGTAGGAAGAGTGTGTGCGCGGGAGTGGGGGGCACCTGCGGTTGTCGATGCTCCAGAGCCCCCCCCCCCCGGCCCTTCCCGGGCTCCACGCGCGGCCCGTGGGATGCTCTGACGAGTGCCAGTGTGCCTCGGCTCTGACTTTAGCATAGACTTTAGCTCATTTGCAGAGCCGCGTGTTCCTCCGCGCTTTCCACAAGGGCCGCAGTTGAAGTCTGAACTTCGTAACAGCTCCGCGGCTGTGGGTTCTCTGCCGAGATGAACCTTCGCACAGGCCTGTGCTAATTAGAGGAGACCCAGCGTCTGCAGGGCAGTTCTCGCTGGTTGAGAAATTCAGCTGTGGGCGCTGGGACTGGTCCCTGACAAGGCCTGTGCCCTTGGCCTCTGGCAGCCTCGCTTGTCTGCGGGGCAGCTTGCGTGGGGCCGTGGGCGCGTGGAAGTGCCTAGGCCGAGGTGAGGTCTCGGCTGAAGGCCGGCGTGATCCGGGCACTGCTGGGTGTTTTCTGTTTGACCGGATGTGCCCATCGCCGAGGCCTGGACGTGGTCGTTTTTGAATGCTTGGCGATTCGTGGTTTCGTGAGCATTAACTCTGGAGAACACCACACGGAGCTTTTTCCCACGCCTTAGAGAGCAAGGCGGATGCATAGCTGCCCGTGAGGACCGCCTCACCCAGGTGACACTTGTACAGTGACACAGCTTAGCCCCTGATCTGAGCCGCACACGGATCTCCCGGGCGGCTTCGTGCCCTTCCTGGAAGATGGGTTTTCCGAGTTTGGAGGCGCTGTCCGAGCATTCTGGGGGCGCCAGTGGGGGTCCTGGTGGCAGTTGCAGCTGGTTTTCTTAGTTCTGTTGAATGGCCACAAACGTGGCTGCCGGTGCTCTCTGGGGCGGGGTCAGAGAGGCCGGATGGCACAGCTACCGCGTGCTCACCAACTGGGGGGCTGCCAGTGCCCGAGGGAAAGAAGGGGCCAGTGAGGCTGGGGAGAGCAGGCCCGGGAGGGGCCTGGGGGCGGGGCAGAACTGAGACGCCAGGCTTGGAAGTGTGAGTAGGCGGCCTGTGGAGTGAGGTGGGGATAATTGTCCGGGCCCAGCAGCAGCGTGTGGGAAGGCCCTGAGGGGGAAAGCTGTGCCCATTCCAGGAGCTGGGAGCGGAGTGTGCACGGGGTAAGTGGGTGAGGGGCAGCGTGCTAGGCTCCAGGCCAGATCATGTAGGGTCTTGCAGGGCAGGCCGAGGGTGCCGTGTGTTATCCAGCGTGAAATGGGAAACCATTGTGAGGGTTGGGTTTGAGGCAGTGGCATGACATAGAAGATTTGAATTTTTAAACAGCCGCTCCAGTTGCCCTATGCGGAACTTGGGGTGGGGGTGGGGACGCCGGGACGCAGACCTGGGGAGGGCCAGGCCGGCCCTTCCAGAAGAGACAAAGGCTTCCCCTTGGGTTCACAGTGAAATCAACTGCCGGCTCCACTAAGGTCAGACAGATGTTGATTTAAAAATTAACTCCTTTCTTACAGTGGAACCAAAAGTGGAACTAAAAAAGGCACTTTTAATGCAAAAGTGCATGGAAATGTCAACCTCGTCAGGTCAGAATAAAAGTTGAGACATCATTTAACATGGTTTTGGTGAAGTTTTGCCATAGTGACAAATAAGAGGCGGGGCCCTGAAACAGAGGGGAGGGTTTGCAGGTGCGCATTCCTAGAAAGGAAACAGCAGAGCAGTTGCTGGGCTGGGTGTGTGATGCACGTGTGTGATGCGTGTATATGAGGTGTGATGCACGTGTGTGATGCGTGTATATGAGGTGTGTGATGCAGGTGTGTGATGCGTGTATATGAGGTGTGTGATGCAGGTGTGTGATG